>JAPMOQ010020153.1:824-14790 GCA_026543055.1 Argiope trifasciata | reverse complement strand
CAGTGTTTTCAATGTAGTTGGATGCCTTAAATTCATATTTTTTTGGCTTTATGTGTTCGATAACCAGTGTTTTTAACGTAGTCGTGTGCTTTAGATTCATGTTTTTTGGCCTTATGAAATGAAAAAATTGAATACAAGCAGGAATATAATAAGGAGAGGATATACAAGCAGAAAAAGTTTGGGAATATTAGAAGACTTCACTTTTCTTGTTAATAATGTTTCATAAATAAATAAAACTCTATTTAAAAGGGATGTAATTTTTAATTTTCATAAAAATAACGCCCTTTACATAGTTAACTGAAAGAGGCATGAATAAATAACTGTTTCATTAATCGAGTTAATTAAGAAATGAATGCGTCAGGGACAGAATCTTTGCTGAAGACGAACATATTCCTACGTTTTAATAAAATAACCAAAAAGTTCATTTGCTATGTTTTGAATTACATAAACGGTGGGATTTCTTTTAAAGCAACTTTCGCCGTTCATTTGAGCTTTACTGTCTGCAAAATTACGGAACAGTGTGAAAAGATAACTCACGATCATCGCTCACAGTTTAATGAACTAACTAGTTCTTCTTTTTAAATAATGGCATATTAATGTGATGTTTTATTTCTTCTTTCAGGGGACAACAAGTATGAGAAAATTAAGCAGATACCGAAACCGAAATATAAAAAAAATAAGACCATGGTCTTTGAATTTCCTAATTAGTTTCCTAAGCTGCAGAAATTGCATTGCTTGTGAAGCGTGAACAATTAGAACGTGGAATACTGTTTCACTAGAAGCTTTCGTCAGATCTTTTCCATCTGACAAAATTTCAAAAAAAAAAAAATCTTAAGTTACTCTTAAATATATTTTTTCTTCGTTATTTTGATATAATAAATTTAATCTTGCCAACTTTTTGGTGATAATTATTTTTTACAGTTTTAAATTTTCGCGTTTAATTAAGGAAATGAAAAGAAAAAGACGAATGAAGATAGGTAATATTATGTTAATTCTAATCATCTAATATAGTAATTTTCTATTTATTAGAATTAACGTAAGCAACTATATACACATACAATATATATGTATGTGTGTGCGTGTGTGGGGGGGAGGGTAAATAATAACGATCAAAATCTTTCTGACATGAAAAAAAACAAAAAACAAGAGTTGTAAAAGAAAAGGAGTGTTTCAAAATGAGCATAAAAATTTATAAAATATTTTTAAATTTATTGTAAAAAATTTGTTTATTTCAGAATATGAAAAATAAATAAATGCTAAGTATTTGTAAGAACAATAATAAAAATTTCAAAGCACAATATTGAATAACATACTAGATAAGATTACTATTGTTCAATTTAATGAAAAATGTATCAGATGATTTTACATTTTCAATTAATTAGAAACCGATGGCTTCTTTATATATGAAAGGGTTTTATAGGTACATGTAATAGAAGTAAAATTTTGTCAATTTTCTGTAAACCATTAGTACCTACTATTCTTCTTACGTAATATGCGGAAATATGACGAAATATTCTTCCTACGCTATTTTGCCCAAATCTAATCCAATGATTAAAGAAAAATGTAAAATATTTTTTTATATTTTCTAATTGAAAATGATACAGATATTTTTCAGAAAAAATATGAATAGACACCAACAGCACATACGGAAGCAAAATTTCTGATTCTGATCTAAACTTCCTTCGTCTCTGATACGAGGCTAAGACTGACAATCCTAATAGGATTCCCGATTTCCCGAAAAGTATCTGGAATTCTCTCTCGTATTGCAAAATACCCTTTCCAAAGATATATGAAAAGATTCCCTGTCTTTTGTATTTCAATTCTTTGCATACTCAAACAAATCTCGTATGGAGCAATATTTTAGGAAAATAAAAGTAGTGCTGTATCTTTTGTAGTTGTTTACCATATATAAAGTTGTAACAAATTTTGGATGGCGGATGTATATATTTTATTTAAAATAATTTCCTCTCTTTTTCCTATTTTTCCAAAAATTAATAACAAATGTATGTATGTATGTATGTATATATATATATATATATATATATATATATATATATATCCCAAAACCAAGAAAAAATTATTGTACAGTAATGAAATTTTAGGAATACATTTGCCTAGGTAACATATTTAATTGATTAAAGTGTCATGATCACAGGTAGAGCCATTGGCGAGAAGAGCCATTTCAAATGGGAAATGTTGGTACATTAGTAACCGGTGTAACCACCAGAATTTTGAATGCAAGCATGCAAACGTTCATGCATTGTGTCGTACAGGTGTCGGATATCAGTTTGTGGGACGGAGTTCCATGCCTGATGCACTTGGGCGGTCAATGCAGGGACGGTTAATGCTGGTTGTAGATAACGCTGGAGTTGTCGTCCAATGATGTCCCATACGTACTCGATTGGAGAAAGATCTGGTGATCTAGCAGGCCAAAGCAACTTGTCGACACTCTGTAGAGCATGTTGGGTTACAACAGTGGTATGAGGGCGAGCGTTATCCTGTTGGAAAACATCCCCTTGAATGCTGTTCATGAATTGCAGCACAACAGGTTGTATCACTAGACTGACGTACAAATTTGCAGTCAAGGTGCGTGGGATAACCACGAGAGTGCTCCTGTTGTCATACGAAATTGCTCTCCGAACCATAACTCCAGGAGTAGGCCCTGTGTGTCTAGGCCGTAGACAGGTCATTAGCAGGCGTTCACCTGGCCTCCTTCTAAGCAACAAACGGCTATCACTGCGACCAAGGCAGTACTGGCTTTCATCAGAAAACACAACAGATCTCCACTCCGTCCTCCAATGAGCTCTAGCTTGACACCACTCACGTCGCAAACGGCAGTGGTTTGGAGTCAGTGGAATGCACTTTACAAGGCGTCTGGCCAGGAGCCCTCCTTGAAGTAACCGATTTGTAACAGTTCGTTGTGTCACTGTAGTGCCAACTGCAGCACGAATCTCAGCTGCAGACGCAGTACGATTAGCCACAGCCATACACCGAATACGACGGTCTTCCCTCTCAGTAGTACCACGTGGCCGCCCGGAACCTGGTCTTCTTGAGGCTTCCCTTGACCACTGCCGCCAATACTCATGCTCAGTGGATACATTCCTGCCAAGTCTTTCAGCAATATCGCGGAGAGAAAACCCACTTTCTCGTAGCCCTACAACACGACCTCGTTCAAACTGAGTGAGCTGTTGATAATGGCTTCTTCGTCTTCCCAGAGGCATCCTTGACTAACATTAACCCACTACGTCAAATCTCAACTGTAAATAACGATCACGAACCTTACAGCGCTTATTTAAAGCAAACCTTATTTGCATGTTCATAGTGTCGCTACTAGCTCCACTCTTACGCGCGAATCTCGAAATTTGAATCGACGTGATCTTTCAGATGTATAAACACGTCTACCAAATTTCGTTTATCCAGCACAGCTCCTTCCTAGTGTTGGGATTTTTTTTCCATCAGTGTAATTTTTGCAATTTAAAGCTTAAAGTTAATGTTTTCTTCTAACTAGCTGGTACCAGGCGCGTTGCGCAGAAGAAATAATCTCAGAAGCATTGTTTGGAATTTGAAAAAGTTATCTTGTTTCATTAAGAAAGATAGGAAGAATGATGTTTATTTTCTGTGAATACATTCACTGATATTGAAGGATATACAAAGGAGAAGCATAAATACTACTTATTCGATTTTTATTATGCTATTTTACAAACAAGTATTCATTTTTATGTATTAGATTTGTGTATTCTTTTAGAATTGTAATGCTTGGTGTTCTTGATGATGATGTCATGTTCGCGTTTCCACGGAAAGGGGGTGCAGCAGCTTCTGAGGGGAAAGACCCCTGAGCACCCAGAGGGCAGAAGTTAGACTTCCAGCTCAAATGTAGATGATACACACATTCACTTGCACAACCCCTTTTTACAGGGGGCACATTCATACATCTCACAAATAGAACACAGAACAATCATGCTAGAACATTGACGCCCAGATCAAAGGGAAGACACGCTACCCCTGTGCCAGGACGCCTATGATATTCTTTTGGAAGGGTAATGAGAGAAAATATTTATTGTATCTCGCGATTCGTTTCATATTCGTTCTAGATTCTCAATTTTAATGTGATTCTCATTTATTTTTTTAATATTGATTAAACTTAGGAAATATATTTATACAATAAAAGTTTTAATATAGTTGGAAAGATAATATTTTGAAACTAAAATGGGGCGAAATTATTTGTTCTACAATATTTTCGGAAGTTACAGCAAAAAAAAAACACCGCTAAAATCTTATTAAATGTTTATTTCACATTTGAAATCTATAGGACTGGTTCCCCTGAAACTTTCTCATTGCCTTAATACATTGACATATCCTTCATTCATACATAACATACATTGCATTCACGTACAATAATTACTAAATATGAGCTCCTGGCTCGAATTTAGTATCTTTACTGAATCTGTCTCCTTGGCGAGTTATTTGACAATAATCAATGGCTAAGAGATGCGGTCAATAAATCTGAATACATTTTTTATGCTTTAGATGATGCCTATACCCATCACGTAAGTGCCAGTCATAAGTTTTATCGGAATCCGATGAGCTGAAAGGCAGAAACATATGCACAAGCATTCATTTTCATTTATAGAGATTTGGTTAAATAGATTAGATTCGGTGTCCTATTTTATGATTGTAAGTGTATTTCTGTTTTATATTTTTGCTCAAAACTATTGCGGAAAAAAAGATCTAAAAGAATACTTGAATTTTTAGATATTTTTCAAGGAATGAACCGGCAAGAATCGCTAAACAGGAACAATACAAAGATTCATTTCATGCCAAAAGTTATATTTTGCGGATTTCGAACGCCATTGCCATGCGAGGCTGACGTCACTATGGTGAAAAGTTTCAAAAGCGATAAATTCAATTTGATAAAAATTCTTTTCATAAAGAAGTTATTTTCTTTGAAACCCATGCTTTGAATTTGCAACAGCTTCTTTCCTGGACGGAAAGTGAAAGTTTTTATCATTATTTAAAAATTAATGAATGAGAATTTAAAAATTTATGAAATAAAATATTTTTTTTAGTTACATTGTAAATATTTCTATGGCGTTATCATTTAAAAAAATATTTGTATTTCTAAACAATTAAATCTTCTGCAGAAAAGCATTAAATTTGTTTTAAAATTTCATTTCATTCATTTAAAAATTACACGATTATTCCTTAGTACCATATGAACAAAAATAATTTTAAATCCTTCCTTTATACATTACAGCTAAAATTATTCTTTCAGAATCCTAAATCTACATTTTAATGCTTCCTTTGTATTAAAAAAGAAATTTCGACTGCATTGAAACAGTTTTTATTTTCGAAATGATTTTGACAGAAATGGATAAAGTTAATTTTTTTCCTTTTAATTCTTTAAAAAAAATGATCTCTTCGTATTCCATTAAAATGTGACAAAACTTTACAAATTCTTCTCTTATCTTTAGTGCATTCAAATAAGTATTATACAAAGAAGGATACACAATTTCCTCTTTACAGGAAGAAGGGAGATTGCAATTTTTTTTAAATTGTCAGTATGTTATGCTTAAAAAACTTAATTTCTGGAATGAAAGAAGAATGATTATTTTGAAAGAAAAAGATTGTAAGAATCTAGGTTTCGAACGTGACCAATGAATGTAGAAAAACATACTTTTAATGAAAAAACATCTTTATTCATATCTTTAAATGAAAAGCTCTCAAGTGTGGTATGATATTCCTTTCCCTCCTCCCAAACCTTTTCTTTCCAATCGAAAAATAAAGCAACAATCCAAATTTTTCTTCAATTTAATTTCTGTCTTTAAAAAAATGCATTTTGCATTTGTTTCAATTTCTAATAACTTACATTTCCATTATACAAAAATATATTTACAAAATAGTAAAATATTTCTCCTTTAAAAAAAAAGTGTATTTTATTTATATATTTAAGTTTCACTTTAAATAACGTTTCTGGCTTGATGCTAAAGAAGAATAGTTTTTTGGCAAGATTCCAACGATGCATTGTTGAACATAATCAAATCGGGTTTTATCAACTAAAAATATATATCATGATAAAAAAATATAGCAAGTTTTTTTTTCAGCATTTGTGCCTTCGTTTTTTAAAAAGACTTTTCATAATTACTTATTTTAAACCTGAGGAATCGTTAACTCTAGGAACACACTAAATGAAACCTTGTAATTGAGCTCAATTTTCACAATTTTTCCTATTCACTGAATTTTCCTGTTTTTTAATGCCTTCTTGGACAAGGCATTAAAAAATATTAATTTATGTTTACATGTTGATTTAAACAGAATAAAATGCAAAAGGAATTCTCCAAAAGTTCGATTTATGAATTGCAGTAGATTACAGTACATTTATTAATTTTAGCATGCATATTGGTTGGAATATTATATGAATGATGGTAACTTTATTCTTTGCTCCTTTTAGAAGAATTTTCAGAAAGCCCGAAATACGCTTACAAAAAATTAAACCTAACCTAAAAACGATGCATTTAAAAGTATAAGCATACACGAAAAATATATAGCATAGATACAATAACAAAAACACGCAACTAACGAGAAATTAATTTATTTACAATGTATATCCAAAATAAAATAAACAGCCAATCGAGTCCAATCAAATCCATTTTATTTATGGATCGAGGTGGAGACAGCTAAAACAGTATTATACGCATCATTTTGAAACTTCTCATTTAAATGAAAACACAGTTGTCACCAATCACCAGTAAACTTTCCACGCCTGCTTGCATTACTTAAATACCTTACTTTAATATGCCAGTTGGGGTAATGCAATGCAAATTAGAAATTTTTCATTTCCTTCATTCTGTTTTCTTTTCATTTAAAAGTACTTCAGAATGAATCCGGAAGATCGATTCATTAACAACACTTGTTTTCAAATACATCAAACACTAAAAATATAAACAGAATAGTTTGAAATAATCGGTAGAAGTTATGCTAAGCCTGTTGGGGAAAAAACTGAACTCCTCTTTGGCTGGGTTTTACCTCAGGTTTTTGAGGAAAAGTTAGCTTTTAATGAATAAAAATGAACCACTCGATGGACAGGCATAAAAAGTAACCTCTGTTCTATTCCTGACTCTAATCTATCTTTGTGCTAACTTTCATCCCATTCCGTTCAGCCGTTCTGGCGTAATGGAAAAACAATCATCCATCCATCCAAACATTAATAATATTAGTATAGATATGCTAATTTTTTTACTTTAAAAGTTATAAACTAAAACTTTTTTCTTTCAGCAGTAATATACGATTTTTAAAGCTTTAGCGCTTACTATAATAAAAGGCTATGACTCTCATGTTAGCAAAATATGCTACAAATATAAAAAACAATGTTTGCAATAAATGAGTCGTTAACTTTTGGAAGTTCTTTAGTAAGGCGTAGTAAAATTGCTTATTAGGAAGAAACATTTTTTTTTTAAATAAAACTCTCAAGATGTTTGAAATAATCAGAAGTTAATTTTTTTTCAGTGATTTTTCTTTCTTTTCCAATTTTTGAATCGAAAACTTTAACGAGTTCTTTTTATTTCTATACAGAACGTATTTCAGATTCCCGTGTAACTAATGGGAAAATGATGAACCTTTGAGTAACCAAATTTGAATAAAATTCATATTAAACTAAATTCAGTAATGAGAAGTCGCATTAAAATTTCTAAACATTTATTTTTATTGTACTTAAGCATACTTCAAAAACATTTTTAGTTCTATTCTTTTCAATCTAGAATTAAAACCAATATTCGAGAAATAATTACCGTAATTGCTTTTTTATCGTACAACAATTTTTCAAATATCGATATTGCATAAAAATATGAAATAATATTAAGGAAAACCTCCTTAATCTTTTTATCGTGCAGTTTTAAATGATGGATTTAGTGTATTTAAGAAGGATTTCAAAGTTAAATAAGAAAAATTATGACATTGATAGCTGAAAAGGAAGGAAAACCATTTTTCTTTTATTTTCCAACAATGAACAGTCTGACAATGAAACATTAGATCTCTTTTGAAATAGAAATTTTAATGGGGAGAGCAAACTTTTCACTGCATATCCTAAATAATAATTGCATTAGATTATAATTTTTGCAATAACTGCGTTAAAATTTAACCCATTTTATCAATTTATGATTTTCTACTTTTAATTCTATTTTTATTTCTATTCTGTTATTAAAGATAAATTTTTATTAATCATTCCAAATTTTAATTTATGTGCGTGTTTCAAAGAGCTTTTATAATATATCCATTGGAATTAGAGTCCCAATTGTATGCATTCAGAATACTTTTTTGTTGCTTTATACATTTTCAATTTCCTATAAATGTCTTTTAAAAAAACCTTTTCTTATCTTAATACATTTCATTCAAAATGGAATTAAACTTTTCTCTTTTTTTTTCTATTTGAAATGAATAAATTTGAAGTAAAATTTTTCATTAGGAACTTTCTCAAATTCATAATAAATGTTTCTAATGAGTGAATCATTTTCAAAATCAGAGGGTGTGTAGATGTAGAAAATAATTACAGTAATATCAAAAAAAAATATTTATTCAGAGCATTCGAGCTTTAGAATTAGTGCCGGCAAACTACCTCACATAAATTTCTTTTCATCTCTTACAAATTTTCACGTGAAAAAGCAAGAATATGCTTTAAATCTAGAAACGGGATAAAATTACTATTGCAGATGAAATGCTTTTCATGATATAAAAATCTTTGCTCATCTATTTCTGTTGATATAAGATACGGAATAATTTTAATGCATCTCATAGATTATATATTTAAAAATGTTTAAAAATGGTTTAAATATTTACAATATAGTTTACTGCAATGTACTATGTATGTATATATACGTATCTGCATGTATATATACACTGAAGTGACAAAAGTCATGGGATGACTGTTAATATCGTGTCGGTCCTCCGTTTGCCCGGCGAAGTGCAACAACTCGACGTGTCATGGATTCCACAAGTCGTTGGAAGTCCTCTGCAGGAATATTGAGCCATGCTGTCTGTATAGACGTCGATAATTGTGAAAGTGTGGATAGTGCAGGAGTTTGGGCAGGAACGGACTTTTCGATGATGTCCCATAAAGGCTCGATGGGATTCATATCGGGCGATCTAGGTGGCCAGATCATGCGCTGGAATTGTCCGGAATGCTCTTCAAACCAATCGCGAACAGTTCTGGACGGGGACATGGCGCATTGTCATCCATAAAAATCCCATCGTTGTGTGGGTACGTGAAGTCCATGAATGGCTGCAAGTGATCTGCAAGCAGCTGAACATAACCATTTCCAGTCAATGATCGGTTCAATTTCACCAGAGGACCGAGTCCATGCCATGAAAAAACAGCCCACACCATTATGCAGCCATCACCAGCTTGAACAGTGCCTTGCTGACAGTTTGGGTCCAATTTGGTTGTTTTGTTTCGTGGGGTCTGCGCCACACTCGAACTCTACCATCAGCTCGTAGCAACTGAAATCGTGACTCATCTGACCACGCCACGGTTTTCCACTGGTCCAGGGACCAGACGATATGATCACGAGCCCAGGAGAGTCGCTGCAGGCGATGTCGTGCTGTCAGTAAAAGCACTCGAGTCGGTCTTCTGCTGTCATAGCCCAAGGAAGACGAATTTCGCCGCACAGTCCTATCGGACACGTGCCACATTGATTCCTGTAATTATTTGACGAAGTGTTGCGTGGCTATTAACACTGACCATTCTACACAGACTCGGTGGTTAAGTGCAGGTGGTCGCCCACTGCGCTGTCCATGATGGGATGGGATGCCTGAAATTTCATACTCTCTGCACACTCTTGATCCTGTGGATCTCGGAATGTTGAATTCGCTAACGATATCCGCAATGGAATGACCCATACGTCTAGCTCCAACTAACATTCCACGTTTAAAGTCTGTTAATTCTCGTCGTGCCGCCATAAATCATGAAAACCCTGTTCACATGAATAACTTGAACACAAATGAAAGCTCTGGAAAACGAACTGCGCATTTATACTTTTTCGCTACGATAGTACTGCCATCTGTACATTTGCATATTGCTATCCCATGACTTTTGTCACTTCAGTGTATATATATGTGTGTGTGTGTGTGTGTGTGTGTGTGGTTGTGTGTGTGTGCGTGTATGTGTGTGTGTGTGTGTCAACTTCAGCATCTAGAATTCAGTCATCTAAATTTTAATTTTTTTATCCTCGCATTTAATTTTTATTTTGTGAATTAACGCGAAAGAATTTTATTTCTAATGATGTGAAAAATAGATAATACAAACTGCTATAAAATATGTTTTTAAGAAAGAAGAGTTGATGTTAAATAAAAAAAATGTGTCAAATGGTAGATTTGTAACAAAACTATTCAAAAATTCATTAATAATATTAGTCATTTTTAAAAGCGTAAACATATTTACAAATTAATTTAAATTCCCTAATAGTTCATTCCATAAATTTCTAATATTCCGAATGTAATTAATCCCTCAAAAAAAATAATGCAGAAAATTCTTCTGAAATTCTAGCGTGTTTCAGAAAAAAGTTTTCTTTTCCAAGATGCATCATTTCAAAATTAATTCTAAAAAAGTGACGAGACAAAGAAATACAAGAGCTTCATTTAAGTCTCGCTCTGGGTAAGCATTAGTTTTGTTTCAACTTTGGAAATTTTAGAAAAGTAATCCATTTTCTTCACAAAAATAACTTCTTACCTTGTATAAAACGCAAAGGATTCTGTTTAAAAATTGGCAAAAAAATAAAAATAATTTCTAGAAAAAAACTATTTTTATTTTAAATCCCTTCCCATCTTGAATTTTTGAAAAATTCATCGAAATTTTAAATTATTTTTACGAAATATTCAATTCATTTTATCTGAAGTTTTTTTATCCTTCTAAATCGTTTCATTAAAAAAACAAATTTATTAATGGACCAAAGAATTCTGATCGCCTAGTTGTATAATAAATGTTATTTGGAGTCTAACTCCAAACCATTCTGCGAAAAAATAGTTTTATATTCAAACCCTTTTTTTAAAAAAAATTTTGTGGATTTGTTTTTTTCTTTACTGAAATAAACATTACTCTTTTTTTAGTACTATGAAAGTTATTATCTATACTTATCATAAAGCTGAATGTGTATTTGTGTGTATGTTTTGGCTCTCTACAAGCCAGACCGTTGAACCAAATTTGGTAAATGTGTACCTTGAATGTCCAGAATGTGCATCTCGGAGCCCTTTTTCCGAATTTTTAATTAGAATTTGAATGAATTAAAAATTAAGCAAAATGTCAACGTTTTTCGGCTATAACTTCTGAAAATATTGTCGTACAAACACGATTTTTACATCCAGTTCAAGATTTAAAAAAAATGGCTTCAATGTTTTAACATATTACTTAAGCTTTCATTTATAACGAATTTTTAAAGAAATATTTTAACCGTATTTTTTAACAATATATTTCGGACAAAACAGTAACATTTAATCTGCATGAGCACGTCAAAGGGGAAAGAATTATATTTTATCAGCATGTTACCATTATACTGATATAAGTTCAATTTTTTTTAAAAAAATCAACTTTTAATTGCAGATTAAATCTAAAGAAATGTAACTTTCAGCACGTGACTGGATGAAATTTAATAAATATAAAATGCGATATTTTCTAAAAAAATAAATTCCAGGCAAAAGATTCTATGATCGTTTACAATATCTAAATCATTAATTGAATAAATCTTCTTTATTTACGGTAAACCTGATTGAATTTATACAGGATATGCATTCAAATTTCGGCCCAATGGCCAATTTGTAAAATATTAGTAATAGGCACACATATTGTTCAGTACTGTTAACTTGGTCGAAATGAAATGAATACTGTTACGGATTTCCTATCCTAATCCGTCGGGTTCGTTCACCTGTATAGTGGGTGTGTACTGTGTGAGAAGAGATGAGCACACAATGATCACTCCTTGAGTAGAAGACACAACACAGACGTTTATTTACAGACGAGACGAACACACAGCAGCACACAAAAAAGTCAGTAGCTCACAAGTAGTAATAATATCCGCAGCATTGGCTACAGTACTCGACGCTGCTTCCTCAGCAGACTACAAGGCACTTAGCTCAGTTCAGAACTTCCTTGGCATCTTGTCTTCTCTGGAGGACTCGCTATCTGCTGTCGATTCCAACTACTCTGTTCTCAGATTGAAACTGTCGCCCTTATATAGACCCTGGAGGCGTGGCTAGAAATGTAATGAAAAAAATGTATCCAGACTTATCCCAAAGCTCCGAACTGATGAATCGGGAAAACTCTCAATGTTTCGGGTACTCTCCATTTTGTCTCCAAAGTAGCCAAATTCATGGCCAAGGCCTGGGATCTCTGACGTCACACTTAGACATTATTCAACACAGATTACTGTAAATCAGTCTTCATTATGATGACAGTATTAACGTGGGAAAGCGAAACTACAGGTTCGTAAAAATAATTACATTTTTTGTAGCTTATGTAGCTACATTTTATGTAGAATAATGCCATTCTTGGTCGCCAGATCTTATTTCTGCGTTTTTCTTTTATCTGCTGCCATCGATATTATTTCTGAATGTCTTCTTTTTCTCAAGTTGAATAGATCGCATACCGTGCTGTGTTTGTCATTCTTTATTGAATTTCAGATTATTTTAATCGTTCTTCTTTTTCTTTTTCTTTGCCGCTGTTCAACTTAAAAATTCTGTTTCTTGTGAAATTTGGTTATAAAAAATTCAGAGTTGCAGTTTAAGTTGTAAAACAAAAAAGTTGAAAACTGGATTTTAGTAAATATTTAAAAATTCCTTCTTAAATTTCAAAACAGATTGGATTATTTTTCTTATAAAATGTCCACCCCCCCCCCTAAATTGCTTGGAGAAATGGTTTCTGTTTAATTCCTTTCACTTTTTTCAAAGATAAAAATAGATGATGAAATGATTTTCAAAAACTCTCTCTGATAAGAATTTTTTTAATTGAATATATTTTGTAAAACCTAGAATTTTATATCTAAAGATAATCTATTCTAAGACTCTATATAATGCAGATAGGATCTTATTGTTTTATATTCCTTATTCATTTTACTTAGCATTTCGATTACCTTCGAATTAAAATTCAGTTTATTACTTCTGACTATTTTAAACTTCTGAGAATACCTTTCCCACAATGCGTTTTCAATGGAAATTTTCCTTTCAAATGGAATCTCGTTTTTCAACAGTACGGTACAACTTAGGTTATAATAATAACGGCCCACTGTAAAGCACCCCTAAGGCTAATTTGGAACAGAACACGTCATTTTGAACCGAAGTTAGAAGAGGATGGCAACACCTGAGCCGGCACCCCCACTCCAAACTGTCACACCACACCTGAAGGAGGACGTTCGGCGTGACGGTTTTAATGTGACCGGGATTAACAACTTTCGGTTTGACGGATTTGTCGTGCAATGAATGGATTAATAACGTTTGGCCTGACGGATTTAGCATGCAATGGTTTAACAATACTCAGCCTGACGGATTTAGCGTACAAGG
The DNA here is from genome assembly GCA_026543055.1 of Argiope trifasciata. Lineage (NCBI taxonomy): Eukaryota > Metazoa > Arthropoda > Arachnida > Araneae > Araneidae > Argiope > Argiope trifasciata. Next base: position 1,254 of record JAPMOQ010020153.1, on the reverse strand, counting down.
GAGGAACATTCAGCCTGTTGGCAAACCCTTACACCAAAATTCCTAGATGGTATGTGGTCTCGAACTTGAAATCCCTACGGCTCACAAGTTTCCACCAAGCCACCGGGGTCCTCTGAATAGTACGGTGATAAACGCTTAACTACATCTCACATAATACTGCTTTTTCCGTTTCAAAAGGCTCATTCCAACATTGCTGGAAACTTTAATCTTCTCGAAATTCGGCATTAAGGAAGACTTTCTTCAGATCCGAAAAGAGTTCAAAGATAAAGTTGGGTTTTGAAAACATTTTCTTACTACTTTTCTCTATATTTCAGTTAATAATCAACATAAATAAAAACGAATGTTTGTCTGCACGTCTCCTATGCGCTGCCGTACCGATCGTCCGATTCCGATAAAACTTCGAATGTTTATTTCTTGCACTTGCGGGATG
>JAPMOQ010020152.1:0-10318 GCA_026543055.1 Argiope trifasciata | reverse complement strand
CTTTGTCAGGAAAAAACGAAATTACTTTCCGAACAACCTAATATATATTGCTGTTCTGTTCTGTGTTGTGTTTGCAATAAAAGGGCGTGTCTAACATGGCATGGTTATTCTGAGGAATAATATAGTAGAAATAATTATGAGAATGCATGTGGTGTGAGGAATAAATAATATGGTCCTCCGATGTGTTGTGTGAGGAGTTCACAGAGTCAATTGAAAATTATAATTTATTTCTGAAAACCTTTTATTTATGCTAGATCACTCAGTCCACTTCTACAGTTTAGTTATATTAACGTCCCGTTTTGAAGCAGCTCTAAGGTTATTTTGGAACAGACCTCGTCATTTTGAAACATGGTCAGATGATGAAGGCGTCATTTCTCCAAGCTTCTACACCACACCGGCGAAAGGACAAACTAAAACGTGGAGATGCAAACAAATGGAGCTCCAATGGTGCAAACAGGGGAGTCAAATTTGGTGACGATTACAATGCTTCGTATCAGAGAAAATAGAAGGAAATATTTTTAAAATCCCCTTTATATTTAATGAAAATTATACTACATGATTGAGGCTTTAATAAAATATGGGGAACAGAATATTTTTTGTCAAAATTCAAACCATGAAATAGTTTACGAAAGGCACACAAGTAATTTAATTTTCATTCATAACTGAATTAAACCGATTCAATGTCCATTAAAAAAACACCAAATATTCAAATATATTAGCAGATAAATACTATAAGCTTTACTGTACTGAGGATGACACCTGAGCTGGCACCCATCTCTCCACATTTCCACGCCATACCAACGGGAGGGCATTTGGCTCCTAAGGATTTAACGTGCGCCAGACCAGCTTACACGGCGGTTCTTCGGTGAAATCGGATCTCGAATCTGCAATCCTCAGGTTCCGAAGCCGAGACCTTACAACCAGGCCACCACGGCCCCTCACTTCTACAAAAAGATCCTCAAAATTTTTATTATACGCACCTCTCTGATACCAAGTGCACAGCCTCAAGATTGGACAGTTTCACCGTTATGCCTATTGGCCTAATGCATATTAAATCTGTCAGGGATCATATGTCTTCTTGCTGCCGAGGCGGGGAAATTTGAAGAAATTTTTCTTAGTTCCACCTTCTTTACCACAGGCTCCCCCGGTGGGGGGGGGGGGGCTCCTCGAAATGAGGATGAGATGCTTTCCGATCTCAACAACCCGGTGGGTACAAAAAGAGAGTGGTGGGACTGACGCTCTCATCGATGACGTGACGTATTCCCTACGGGGATTGTTGTTCCGTGGCCGGTGATGGTCATTAAGACTCAACCCCAGTTCCCGCCAATGTTGCTGTTGCGGCGGTCCAGTCATTCAGTCTTGCGAGATTTATCCGTGTGCCTTCGGGAGCGTTGGAGGTCAGTAATATTACTTTCCTTACCATATGGCTTCGGTGGCCTGGTGGCAAGGTCCCGGCTTCAGAACTAAAGGGTTTCTAGTTCGATACCTAATTCCACCGGAGAACCGTCGTTTACGCGGGGCTGATGCAAATTAAATCAATAGGGGTCAAACGTTCGTCCGCTAATGTGGAGTGGAAGTCTTGGAGGGGGGGGGGATGCCAGCTCAGGTGTCGTCCTCGTCATCTGACCCCGGTTCAAAATTATGAGTTCCATCCCCAAATAGCCCTAGTGTTGTTTTAAAACGGGACATTATTTTAACCAATCCAAACCTAAAAATCAGATTTCGAAGCTGCACTCAAGCTATTCTTTGATGTATATTTAATATATTTTGAATTCCGGTCAAACGATAAAAACTTATTAGACTCGGCGATACATTATCATTTTCTTTAAACTTTCGTTTCCCTAGGTTTTTTTTTAAATTTCGTTTTCGTTAGGTTGCTATGGGGTGGGAAAATCCCACGCCATAGCAACCGAAGAAAATTTAATCCGCAGTATTAAATTAGACAAACAGGCATAGAAATGTGTTTTTGGAATCAGATCCTGGGCTAATATCACAAGATATCACCCTGGAAAAGGAGTCGATGATTTAGGAGTCATTTTCAATCGTTTATAAAATGCATGTTATTCATCAACTCAAAATCAAACACATTTTTTAAAGCTTGTAATGGAAGACACTGGATGTTAATACAATGTTTTTTTCAAATATTAATTAATTAAAATTTTTCGGTAATTTATATTTCGTCGGCAAATCCATCATCATATTGTCAAACGGTTTGCCAAGCTTTGAGATTACTGAAGCGACATCTGATCCTAAATTATATGACTATATAAGATATATAAAAAAATAAGAAAATAAATAGGAATTGAATTAAATATAAATATTACTCGTTTCAAATTAGGAAACCAATTTATCAAAATCAATCAATCAGTTACCGCAGATCTCAAAAGACAGAAATTAACCTATTTTTAACTCTTTTACTCGATTACTTCTCAAATTTTCTTATAATGACTATATAACTAAAATCAAAATAATTTCTTTCTTAACTACTAAAGGATTTATAAGTATCAATACATCTGCTTCTGTCACGAGATGATATTTAACTTGTAAATTTTAGAACATTAACCAATCATAAAACTTTCACAAGCAAAACTCAATATCACCATTTCAATTCTAAAAAATATTTGTCACATTCTTGAAAAATTGACAGATAAAGTTTAACGTCCTTTTTTTCAACAAAAATTCTTTTTCCAGCTCCATGCTGGCTGTTTAGGAAACAAACATGAGGTTGCAGCAGCTTAGTAGAAAATACTTGGCTTCAGAACCGGGTTTTAGGCTAGATTCCATCGAAGAACCGTCATTTAAGCGGGTCTGGTGCTCCATAAATCCGTCGAGGCCAAACTTCTGCCCTGTGGTATGGTGCGGAATTTTGGAGAGGGAGTACAAGCTCAAATGTCTTCCTCATCATCTGACAGAGATTCAAAAGTATGAGGTATGTCTCAAAATACTCTAAAGTTACGTGAAAATGGGACGATAATATAACTTAACTAAACTAACTTGTGAACAAACTTCATTAACCTTGTCTCATGAGAAAGACAACTTCTTTTTCTCGGAACTTCCATGTTATTCCTGTAAAAAGGTATTTAACCCGATAAATGAGACGCGATCCCATAAATAGCTTATTTTGAAGCTATAATCAAACCCGTAGTTTCCTTTCTCAAACTGAAAGCATAAAACCTAAATAATGTCTATGAATAATCTCTATTGATGTTAAAATTATCGTATATATATTTTACAGATTATACGCGAATTAAAACTACCAAATACGGTACAATAAACAGTTTTTTTTTTTTTTTTTTTGAAGTTTTAGTTAAAATGTTTGAATTTATTCAGAATTAAGATCCAAAAATACTTTTGTACAAAAAATCAATTTTGCACCATTTTAGAACTTATTTAAAAGATTTTTTTAACAATACCAATTTTTTAAATTTAGTGATTATTTCTTAATTTTGACATTTCTTTTTTTAAAAAATATTCATTGAATATTTTTTCAATACTATACTTCATTGTTGGAATGAAATGAAAAATATGTTCATTGTTTCTTCAGATATTTATTTGCATAAATGTCTTCCCACCTGAAATCAAAAGAAAAATTCTCAGTTTCATGTATATGTAATTAAGATTGGAATAAGATTAGTGGGTAGGGTTTCACCGAAACTTTCTTGAATACTTTCTTAACATCGGCTTTATCACCCCATCTATCTAGAAAAAGAAAAGTTATACACGTGCAAGGTTGTGAAGGCAAAATGCTCAGGTTTTTATTTCCTGTTTCGCACTTGAAAGTAATGCATAGTTTTGATACAAAAATCGACTTTTTGAAAAACCGGTTTTCACATTCCAAATTTCTAAAAAATCAGTTTTTTGCAAGTTTTCGAATTTCTGTCAAAAAACAGAATATGGGAAAATATTTTTTCTAATTTATATAAAATAATGAAAAACGAAATCAATATCAAAGTCATACATATATGAATTAAAGATTACATATAATTACGAAAATGTCAACAATTATTTCGTCCATTAGATTCTTAAAGTTATTCTTTGGTTCTAAAATACATAATTTTAAAATTATGTCCTTTGGAAGAAGAAAAACATTTTAATCAAGAGACAACGAATGTATTTAATTTATATTATATTTGCATATTAATTTATATCGCTGATTTATAAACATATTTATTTTAGCTGCGCGTCCTAGGTTTTAGTAAAGGCGCTCTTAGGTTCCAGTAAAAATGAAAAGGCTTGTACAAAAACGGACTTTTTGAAAAACCGGTTTTTGAATTCCATACTTCCAAATGAACGGTTTTAACCAGGTTTCTAATTTTTGTCAAAAAATGAAATAAGAGAAAAAATGTTTTCTCTAAATGGAATAACAAAAGGCGAAATCAATATATATACTTACACAAAATAAGGAAAGACTCAAAGAAAAATTTCAAATAATATTTATATCATTTTCTCTAATTTTTATTTCTCTTAAGAAAATAAGAGGACTAAAAATTAGACAATGTTTTTATTCTGGACACAACATTGCTTGAAATTTAAAATACTCGTGCACCATCTACTGAGCATGTTTTTATAGTTTTCATGGCAACGAATAACGTTTTTTGTTTTTTCATTCGTTGCCTCAAATAATAAAAATTCCAACTTTCAGTGTCTTTGGATTTCTAAGTTTTTCTTCAGGATCTGCAAAAAACTTATGAGTTGCTATTCATCGGAATCTGTTTCCACATAAGAATTTGGAAATATTCTAGACAATATATTTCCTGATAACTTAATATTTTCGGTTTTTGAAGCTAAAGAAAGTATGCTGGATTTCTTCGCTGAACTGGAAATGTTTTGTGTATTTTACAAATGTTGGAAAAGAGTTGCTACTTCTTTTTTGAATTCGTTCATCTAAAGCAGGGGTCTCCAAACTATGGCCCGCCGGCCAAATCCGACCCGCCAGTGCCATCAATCCGGCCCGCGACAGCCAATGATTTATTGTTGCTACTATTGCTGTGATAAGTTGAAGAAGAAAACACAGAATGATAATTACTCGGTTTTATTTACCAGCAAGGTAAAACTTAACGACAGAAATGATGACGCAGAAAACTTAAGTATCTAAGCTTAAGATTATTAATAACTAACAAATAATTGAAATGAATCCCACTGATCACAGTAAAACAAAAACACTAATGAGATTTATGTAATTGTGATTTTCCACCGACAATAGTTTGTAGTTGCGGATCAATTTTACTTGTACCAATTATTATAAGAGATTTAAGATGCTCATTGGTTAATTGAAATTGTAAACAAAACGTTTTCTCACACAAGTAAGTAGTACCAAAAAAAGAAAACAACCCACGAGCAAATTTATGCAAATTATCAAATTGTACCAGTGGAAGGCTCTTATAAAGTTCCAACAAAGATGAATTTTGATATTTGTTCTTAATCATATCGCTGCACTGTAAATCAATAATTTCCATTTGGACTTCCGGAGCCAGGGTTTCAATGTCAAAATCAAAAGGATTCGGAATATGGCCCTTGGAACATACTGAAAAAATCATTATGGCCCGAAGGCTTTAAAGTTTGGAGATCCCTGATTTAAAGCATATAATAATTTCAAACTTATTTCAGTGTCCAAATTTTTTAGTTCATTTAACAGAAATTCAAATACACCTTCGTTTGTTAAGAAATTCGAATCTCGTCGCCTTAAGCTCTCAGCTACTAGACAAATCAATACCTACCATCCAAGGTGTTTTTTTTTTTTTCTTTTTTTTTTGAAAAATTGGGATATTTACGTTTTTTGGTAAACCGGTTTTCTTGCTTTGAAAACCGGTTTTCGAATGTGACAAATTTACTTTTAAAAAATCGGGTTTCAGAAAACGCCAAACACTAGTTATGCACTTCGTAAAGAGAAAAAAAAAAAAAAAAAAAAAAAAAAAAAGGAGGAACAAAGCTGGTATGCATTTGTTTGTTTATTTTTTAAGCATTTGAAATAAAAATTGGCACAAAATTTAAAAAAAAAGCATATACCAAATTTTATTATCCTAAATTATTATTGCATTTATGAGTTATCGCGTTTACTTGCATGCTAAACTAGTGATAGAAAAATAGCAATGGATAATCCAGAGTTTATTCAATTTAAAACATTTATTTTCATTTATGGAATTGCTGTAACTATGGAGCCTCTTAAAATTATAAATATTATCTTTAAAATACAAGATTTTTCATATATTTTGGTATTAAAAAACAATATTAAGATTTATTTTTTTATTTGAGAATATAATTACTTCTAAATATATAACATGAAATAATTATTAAATTTTTCTTCGTAGCACTCCTGAAAGCTTTTTGGACATTTGAAAAAGCCATATAAATTCGAAATTTAGTTAAAATAAAATGCAGTCAGAAATGACACAACACTCACACACACGTGGAAAAAAAATTAAATTAAAAAGTATCTCCAACGGGTAAATCCAAGTGCAAAGGTGAATATCGGAAATGTGCTTATTGTTCTACGTTTCACCCCTTAATGGGATGGAATCGTCTAAATGTGCACATATACACTTTAGATGCTTAACCTTTAGGCTGCGGCTACCCAAACTCGGAAATGTTCCTTTGAATACGGCGTTTAGTGTTAGAAACTACAAGATGCTTTTCCCTTCTTTTAAGGGTGGTTGTTGAAGATAAGCTCTTCGATTTCAACCACCCGTAGAGTTAATTGGTCATCTGTCCGTTCCGTAGTAAGCGGGTTGCCTTTTTTGCGGTTTCGTCTCTGCCGAATTCTAGAGTAGGCTTTTAATCGCAATTTTATTTTTTTCCCACTCAAAATTATTTCATCAATTCAGTAGTAAAAAATATTGCATTAAATATTGACAGTAAACAAATTGCAAATACGATATATGCTGAATAGTTTAGTACATTGAACAAAATTTTTTCAATTGTACTTAAAATTAAATCCATTTCTCAAGCTTTACTGAAGCGGCGAATTAAACTGACATTGCTTGAACACAGCATTGGGAATTTTACTTTATTTTTATAATTTTAACTCATCAATTTTAATAAAATGTAACGATTTGTGCGTATTATATATATATAAAGATCCCAATTGTTCATATTTTTTTCTCTATTGCTTTGCAAATTAAAAATATCTGTAAATATTTTTTATAATAATATATTATTTCCATAGTAATCGATTATAATTTTTATTCCCGACATAGTTCAAACCGTTTGTAATGTAAATTACTAGTAGCGTTTTTCCATTATATTGCCGATGCTTAAAATTTAAATTGAAAACATTTTTTGCTGAGAATTTCAATTTCTGATTGCAAAGTAGTATTTTTTTAAAAAAAATATGTTAAGTTTTGTAGACATTCAGTAGCTTAATTATATATAAAAAAAATTTCTACACAAAATTTACTGATAAGTAAGTAATCAGCAGATTTAAGACAATCAATATAACCAACAATAAAGTAAGACTTGAAATGAATTCGATACATAAGATATGATTCATAAATTTAAAAGTTTATAAATTAAATTATTAAGTTATATTATTTCATATTAAAAGTTTTTAACTTTATTTTTGAAGCTGTTTTTTCTGTATAACATTCTCGATTATCAGCATTCATTATTCAATACTAGTATTTTTACTAAAAAATGATTTAGATTATCTTTGAGAAATACTTAGAATTAAATATAGAATTCCTGACTTTTTAATGCAGTTTTGTTTTATTTCAAAGCAAATATTTCCGGAATAATTTGAGATTTCAATTATTTTTCAGTGGACTAAAATAAATCTATATGATTTTAATATTTCTTTTCTGTTACTTGAACGCATGGAGAAACTAATTATTATTTTGATAGATTTTATGAATCTCCTTCAATATTTTAAAACTTTCTAACGTTTACAGAATTATGAAATATTAAATCAATCGTTTTCATAAATAATTACAAATAATGTTGAAGCCTTGAGTTTAATTAAACATCATAACCAAAATATATTTCTAGCAGAAATATATCGAGTTCAAGTATGAAAATTTAAAACTGAAAAAAAAAAAATGTAGGTATCATTTCGTCTTGGGCACCAATTACCTTCATTAGACCATAGCATGATATGAAACATCAAATAATTCTTGGTTCAAATATTTATCATTCGATTAGATGGACTCAACTATAAACATATATTGATATAAAGTTGTAAATTTTTTGAATAAAATTTTTTAGTTGTTAAGCATTGTTTTGTTTAGTGACAAAGGAAGTCTTTTTAACCAATTCTTGTTTGAGATAAAAAAAATTATTTCATTTTTATCAGTTAAAAGAAAGAATTGTTTTATACCCAAAACATAATTTTTGCTGTAATTGCAATTAATAATTCATGTAATTTTTAGGATTAAAGTTGCTAAACTTTTCTAAACTTTTTTTTTATCAAAATATATTTTTTAACAAATATTTTTCTCTAAGGAGTGTCTTCAGTTTCTTCATTTCATTTTTATTTTGAAGGAATGAAGTAATGATTTTTAAATGAAGGAACGAAGGAAAAGAACAATGCTTTCAATCCAGTACTAGTCAAAAATGAAATTATGCTATCTCATTCTGTACTCACTCCCCTAAGAAGTTTAAAAAGGAATGTCGCCAAAACACGGTCAAAAGTTTCATTGTCGCCAACAGTGATTACAATAGTGATTCCCGACCCTAAGGGGCGCGACACAATACGGAGGGAATTTTATCAGGCAATTACGGCTCAGCTGGAAATCTGAAGTGGGGAAAGGAAATCCAAACTCGTTCCTGGTACAGCAGTTGTACCGAGCCGTACGGAAAGGTAAAAAAAATCCTGGTTCAACTGTTGTACCAGCCGTAAGCTAAAGGGATCTGTGCATCAAGTTGCATTAAAGAAAGTTCTTTACAATTTTTATTCATTGTTTTAGATCTTATTCACTCAGCGAATTAGACAGATTGTCTGGGAAAAGATCTGTTGAAGAATGGATAGAAATCTACAAATTTATATAATGCGCGCCAAATTTCATTCGTCTAGCTCCAGCTAAGGTGGGTTTTTTTTTGTATTTACAAACAGCCTGAATAACAAACGGACAGGCATAATTCCAAAGTATGCTTTTCAGACACATAAAGATTCAACAAAGTCCAAAGTTCGAATTTTTTTTTGACAATTGCAATGCTTTCTCTTTTCGCATGCAAAAAAAAGAACATTGTCATTTCACGTCTTTCATTTTCATTCAAAAATACATTATCATTCAGTGAAATTGTCTTTTCAAGAAAGTAAAAGGCGTAGATAAATCGGACGGTTGCATTTTTAATAACACAAATATGCTACGGGAAACGATCCATTAAGAAAGTTCAAACTTAACCAAATAGAACAAGTATTCTAATGTATATCACGATTTGAATTTTAAAAATACTCTTTTCGGAGGGGAGTGGGAAGAGCCATGAGTTTTTAAGCTATACATAAAAGTTTAAACTGAAATTAAACATAAACAGTATTTCTAGAAAATTAGGAAGGTGACCCGAAACAGCTGATGATGATGATGTCGTGTCCGTGTTAACACGGAAAGGCTTCCGAGGATAAAGACCCCTGGACACCCGAAGGTGCTTATTGAGCTTCTAGCTCAAATGAAGAAACACACAATACACATTCGCTTGCACATTCCCTTTTAATAGGGGAAGGGGCTCAAACACACATAGAACACAAGGGGGAAAACAACCATGCCCGAACCAGGTCACCGATATCATGGGGAAGACATGTTGCCCCTAAGCCAGGAAGCCGGCACCAAAAACCACTAATATCTACTAATTAGACTGAGAATATTTTTCACCTCTTTCATTTTTTTTATTGGTGGATAATCTACTTCAAAATTTGTTACCTCTTTGTGACATAAATTTGATAAAGAAGGCATGCCACACAATTGTGCCGCTTGTGCATAGTTATCATATTCATGTTGATAACTTCAGGATTTGTCTTTAAAAAATTGCTGTTCGATTCGAATAAAGCGTGCATAAAGTATAGTCATAGAGTAACCACTCCTGCCCGAGGGAAGGCACGCGAAAAAATTTGAATGACCGGACCCCAGCAATAGTAACACTGACGGGAACTATGGTTGAGTCCTAAGGGCAATCACCGGCCACGGAACAATCCTTCCCTAAGGAAATACGACTCGTCATCAATGAGAGAAGCCAGACCTCCACCTTTTCGTGTACCCACAAGAGTAACGAGGACCAACCATCATGCGGGAAACTTCCTTCTCATACTCAATGATGAGGTGTTCCCTTGGAGGATGTGCATAAGGTATATATTAGGTTGTTCGGAAAGTAATTTCGTTTTTTCCTGACAAAG
>JAPMOQ010020138.1:0-39474 GCA_026543055.1 Argiope trifasciata | reverse complement strand
AACTTCAAATATATCAATATCTACCATTATTATTGAAATATTTTGTCCTTTATATAACTCCAAAATTAGTATTGAGCAATAATTTTTTATTTAAATTCAAAAGCCAAAGAACCCTTTGCTTTTTTTTTTATTTCATTGGTGCAGTTGAATGTAAAATTATTATTTCTACATTAGATACACTTCTGTTGCACTAAAGAAAACATGATTATTTTATAGTAAAAAGTTTGCTGTATTATATTCAGCAGTTCTTTTGTTGAGTTGATTTGTGACCTGCAAAAGCGTTATGATCACCCTATATTTATAAAGTTAATATTTGGGGGGGGGGGGGGACTAGCATTGCTGTTGCTAAAATTTTTATGCTTACTTTTATACTAACTTAAGGTACTTACAACTCCTAATTTTTATTCCTTGTAGAACTAGTACAATGATATTATAAATGCAGATATTTTATAGGTCATCATTCTCTTCCCCTTTTTCCTTATCTTAAAACATTTCTTTTCATTTTTAAAATTCTTTGAAAAGCAATTTTATTTTGGTGAAATTCAGTTTCATAATAATTGATATCAACTGCAGAAGGTTAATCAATGTATGAAAGTGGCATTCAATTGAAATGAAGTGATTTAGAAAATGTTAATCGTGTGTATAATTACATGGTATATCACTGCTGTTGAATTTTTTAGATTTTAAACATACAAATTTAAATTATCTTATTATCAATTTTAAACATTTCTAGAAAAGAGCATTATTAGTAATTTTTACATTTTTTCATCAAATCATTAATATAAGTCATTTCTTAATTTCAGAAACCCTACACCTTATCGTCTGTTCAATAATATTTTATGGAAACCTATCAATGAAAAAAATTACACATATCTGAATATAAATGCCACTAATACAACCAGCACAATGATCACTGACTACAGAGAACGAGAAAGCCGATTTTGGAACTTTTTGTTACCTTTCTTCATCGATCGAGAACCCCCAACTTTGCCTCCAACTCTGGAACCAGGTGTAGCAGAATTAAGGGTGGTAACAAGTGCCTTATGGGGAAGTGTTGCACTTGCTGCCTTGATAATAACAATTATGCTAGTCTTCTGCATTTTGTATTGCAAAATACGAAGGTATGACTCATACTAAGTTTATTTTTCTACATTTATTGATTCAATGCATTCATATAATGCATCATGGATGTAACATAGCTTATTTCTGACAAGTTGGTAATTATAAATGAAAAAAATTGTATCACATTAGACAAGTCTGTTTTGAAAATTTAAAAGACAGAACTTCATTCAAAGTATGCAAAATTTGATTGTGTTTTATTCCTTTATAGTACATGATTGAAGATATCTGAATAATGTGAAAGGAAGGAAATTGGATAGTTTGGCACAATTCTATTTATTGTGTGTTATTTTTCCCATGTGAACATTCCAATTCTTTCTTTTTTTTTTCTGCCTTTAAATGAATGCAAATGTCTGTCTGTAGTTATCAATTTGTCAGAATTAAGCTATAGCATACCAAAGGTTGTTGTTGCTTATTCCTAAAACTGCCACTTTTCATGTTTTAAATATTGCACAATTCTGCATACTTTCATCTAACAGTTCCTCATATTTTTATACCTTCATGTACAAGATGTTGATTGTTAATTTTTTTTTATGAAATTTTTTTACTACATCATGTTTTTTTAAATCAAATTATTTATTTTTCAAAAAGCTTTTTTTTTTTTTTAAGTTTTAGAAATGTATAATTTAATGTTTAATTATATAAATTATGCATTAATTTATTGTGTATTCATAATTATATTTTGTTTTAATCCATAACAAAAAATAAGAAAATTTAACTTAAAAATTTTTTTAAAAATTTATAAGAAAACAGATATTTTTTGGTTAAATAATATTTCCTATATGGTACATATTTTATTTTGTCATGGAATTTTAATTCTGTAAATTGAATAATTTTGTGATATGTTGTTAAAAACTATTGAACTCTAAAGAAGAAGAATTAACATTAAAAAAAAATTATTATATTTAAATGAGTGAAAGTTGCACAAAAACATTAGTGATTTTTAATTTTACTGAATTTCCGAATGCTGTTTAAATATTAACGCACTTTTAGCATTTGATTACGTAATTGCTTTTTAATTTTCAGCTCACATTAATATTGGATATTAAATATTGCTTGGTTATTATATTGTACAAAAAATGCTAATTTTATTGTATTTTAAATAAAAAGAATTTGCCTGATAATGGCACATTTGATCATATATTTTTAAATTAATTTTATTAGTTTTTCTTTCGTCTATTTATCATTAAATTTTCTTTTTAGTTATGTAAAATATTATTTATTATCAGTTATGTGATGTTCAAGCTATATTTCATTTTGCCAGTATATTAGAATCTTATAACTATCAAATTGGACACAGCTTTTGCAATTTACATTGAAGAGCCTATTATTATTTTGCGAATTTCATGTTAATTGCTACAATATGTACCAAAGTTTTGAAATACTTTGTAAGAGCAAAACAATTAAAATGCTTTTATGAAAAGTTATACCCTTTTTCTTATTAATGGAGAAATTATTGAAGAAACAAGACATAAATTTCTTTCAATTCCTAAATGTTTTAGTTTAGACATTTCAAAACATAGTTTTATTTTTAAAAATATGTCTATAACTGAGACTAATAATAATTTTATGAAATTTTCTTATCCTAATTATTTATCTTTTTTGAATTTTATTTTTTGTAAAATTATGTTTTTTTAAAGCTATATTTATTTTTATTTGTACATAATTTAATTATTTTTAATAAATAGTTTGTTTGAAAGTAATTGAATGTGATAGTAATTTTGAAAATAACTTTTTATCACTATATCTAATATATATGTAAGTTGCATACTTATGATCATTTGTAGTTTAATGAAATTCTCCTTTGATAAAAAGAGTACTCTAATAAACAAATCATCCTTTAGAGTTCTTGTATTTAAATTTATATCAAAATGTAAAATCATGTATTTTTGATTAAACAACAATGCCGTCCATTTTTAAATATGACAAAAATAAACATTAAGACATACTCTTATACAATTTAATTTTAAAAAGTGTGCCTTTTGAGTATATGTTATAAATGCTTTTAAATGTATTTAAGTGTTCATTTCTATTTCATTGTACTTAAAATTTATTTATCTTATATTTTAATTATATTAAAAAAGCACAATGAAACAAATTGTATTAGCTAGCAGTTTGTGCCAGAATCGATGATAATGAATTGCAATTATTTATAAGAATCTTTTGTGTATTTGGAGAAAATAGGGAAATATAGTATTAGTTATTTTTTGTATTATTTTTTTATATATTGTGATATTGATTATAATATAATTGTGATTAAGCTGTTTTTGTCATGTAGAAACATTCCAATTCATTTTTTCAAATGAAACATTTTTTTCAATGTTTTAATTAAATTTTATGTTATTGAAACAACATGGAGTTTGTACAAGTGTAGTTAGCCATATTTTTTCTCTTTTAGTTTGTTTTTTTAATTGCTGTATTTGTATTTTAAGATATTATAGAAATAATAAAATGACTATTGAATTTTTCAATGTATTGTTTAATATTCTGTTAAAACTACACTGTCATATTTACACATATTTTTCAGAATTCCAAAAATTGGGAAATATTTAATTAACTTATTATTTTTAACATTTTATAAATGCAACACAATGGATTCTTTTTGTATTGGAAGTGGTTATTCCAAGTATGATATTATAATTGTTATATTAAAGTGATACATTTTTATTAAATAATATTTCCAAAACTTCATTACTTTAAACATTATAACACTGTATATATTCAATTAGTTTTCAGTTAAAACTTTTGCTTTTCAGAAATATCATTTATATTTCTGTAAAATATAAAAAAATTGGTTTATAAAAAATGTTATTCCTTGATTTTATACCTGATAAAAAAAATTTTAAAGTATTAATTTTTTAATAAAAAAAATGATTTTTTTCTCCATGCTTTTGTGATTTACTACTTTAAAATATCTTAAGCTTTTCTTACCTACCGTTTTGGTAGTTATTTAAATCTGAGATAGGAATCGAAACAACTTTTATTGTCTTGCTTTCTCCTTCTCATTTCTTTTGCATGAGAAATTTTTAGCTGTAACTTAAATCTGAGGTGATGGATCTTGCCTTGCATTTTCTTCTGCATATGGAAATATTCATTTTTATGGGTATGTCCTTTATTTTCTGTATTTAATTTTGAATCAAACACTATGGTATAATTTGTTATATTTCTTTTACAAAGATATAATATAATATTAAAAATTAGGTATTCAGCAGCTAATATAAAGTGTTACTTGTTTCTGTCTGTTATTTTGAAAGACAAACTTTAAATTTCAAATAAATATAACTGATAATAATTATTATTAAATTCAAGTAGATTAATATATTATCTTTAAACTTATGGATTGATATTTGGAAGTACTTCTAAAATATATATAATTTTTAACATTGCTATGGAAAGGAAAAATAATCTATATATGTATAGTTGGAAAATCATTATTTAATTTCACTCAAATTGTTATTATGTGCATCTTTTGACATTCAAATGCTTTCACATTGTTGTGGGGATACATGGATAAAAAGGAAACCAAAACAAATGCTGTTCTGAATTAATCATAATTCAAAATTATCAGAAGAATATTCAGTGAAAAATTTTATAAATTTATTTGATAAATTTACGATTCAATTAAACAAATTTAATCAAAATATGTAGCATTTAAGCAATTTTAAAGATTAATAAATTAAAAAGCTTTGTTTTCTATATTTAGTAAAATATAATTAATAAGGCATTTAGCTGTTTCATTGTAACTTAATGTTGCAGGTAATTACCATTTATTTCATTGTTATCTACTCTTTAATGCAACAAAAAATGAATGAAAACTATCTTGTTTACATTAATTGCAACTATGAATATCTTGGGCAAATAAATTTATTGTGGAAATCATTCGGATTTTATTGTTCTGCCCTATCTTATTTACATTTATCTGATTTTTATGTCGACAATAAAATGATGTGATAAAACGCTTTTAATCACTATCAATCTTATTATTAATTATTTAAAAATAAATTAATGAAAATAAAAAGTTAGAAATCTTTATTGAATGTTATTTCGGCAACATTTATGAACATATTCAAAAGCAGTCTCAAAAGTCATCTTTGTTTCTTTTGAAAAATTTTTTAGTATATTTGACTAATTCACATTTAGTATGCTGAATTGTACTCATTAATTTTGTACCATTCTCTGAATATTGTCAAAAACCTTTAATGCCAAAAACAAACAAAAATATGAACGAAAACCAAAATCGTTTGTGGGAAATAAGACAAAAATGTTAGTAGTTTCGATAAATACAATGTTAGTTAAGCATTTTTGCTTTCATTATACTATTTAATAATTTAGTAATACTATAAATGTGGTTTAATTGAGTACTTTAGAATTTAATGCTTAATGTATGGAATCATTCCTTTCACCCTATTTAAATTAGTTAACACGATTGATGACAAATTTTATACATAGAGTTAAAACAATTTAAGAAAATGATCTCAAATATATTTTTCTCATGCTAATTCCTATTTTTTAAACATATTATTTTTATACTTACTATTAAAAAATATTAGTAAAATATTATTTGGAACTCTTTTGTTCAGTCAGAAACAACTGAGATTTATTAAAATCTAGTGAAATCTATAATATTTTAAATATGTAACTATACCATCTATACATATTAATTAACATAGGAATTTTAAAAAATATTTTATAATTGCTGTGTTAATTTTTTTTCTTTTGTTTCTGTGCCTTTTGGTTGAGGAAGGAAGTTAATCTTTTATAATTATAAAATAATGTTTGCATGTTAATCAGTTGCTAATGAATATATTTTATTAAATTTATAAATGTGCTCTTTCTTCTCTTCATGTAGAGAAAAGAAACCTGATGACCTTGATACATCTCGTGAAGTCATAGTGAATTATACTGCCTCCATGCAAGAAGATACTCCTGTGTAAACAATGTGTGATATTTGGTTCTAATATCTTGTTTGCTCATTTTTTTTTATGATGTTTTTAGCTTATTTTTCTGAAATACTCTCTTTGTGATATTGATAATGTATTTCCTCTATATTTGTAAACAAAACAACGTAGTGTTATTCTATTTGAGCCCAAGATGATAATAATTTTTGGATAGATATAATACATTATGCTGCTTAATGTGATCAATTAAGACATGGGTGAAAAGTAGAAACATTTATCTCAGTATTTATAATTTATCAGTTATTTATAATTTATTTTAAAAATCACTATAAAATTTATTAATTATTGTTTATTAATAAATATTTCTTATCAATTCAATCATGTTTGTACATGCATCATTTTGATGATGATAATTTTTGGATAGATATAATACATTATGCTGCTTAATGTGATCACTTAAGACATGGGTGAAAAGTGGAAATATTTATCTCAGTATTTATAATTTATCAGTTGTTTATAATTTATTTTAAAAATCACTATAAAATTTATTAATTGTTGTTTATTAATAAATATTTCTTACCAATTCAATCATGTTTGTACATGCATCATTTTGAAATTTCGTTAAATGATGCTACATTTCAAATTTTAAAATTGCAAGTACTTAATTTTTCCTATGGTTCATGGTTGGTTTTCTTCATAATATGTATTCAATTCTGAATCATCATTATATGTCACATGGTACGGATTACACATACACATAAAATTGCAATTTTTTAAAAGATTTACAATCAAAGAATTGTAAAATTTTCATCTATACCATTGCACAATATTGATGCATTTTAAGTAGACTTTCATAACTCAATTTTAATTTTTTATTAGACACTCAAAAACAATTTTTAAAATTCATTTTATTTTCATTATTTATTTACAATTAATAGTGGTTTATAACTGTCAGACGAATTTCAAGTCGGGCCTTGCAGTATAACTCTCTGTTTAAAAAATCTAGACTGCTCTAATCCAAACAAAAGAATGTAAATCTCATTTCTTTGGGTAAAGGATTTCCAAAATGGTCTTTAAACGTGAAATGAAAAATTCCATGAATATCAATCCTCAATACTGGCTGAAAATGTAGAATTGATTGATTCTCTTTTTCAAATCTTATTAAATGATGTAGTGATCACAAATATTTTTTATCAAACATGTAAAATTTTGTGTGTGTGTGTGTGTGCGGGCACATGAATTTGAAGAGTTTTGATATTATGAATGGCATGCTAACATTAAATGTGATCACATTAATCAGCATCCACTATACTCATTTTCAAATGCTAAGGTTTTACGGTTCACAAGCAACTTAAATTCTGTGTAAATTAATGAAATTTGCTTCAGATGCCAAATAATTTCAAAAGATTTGTTCAGTTTGTTTCATATCTATAAAAATCTGACATTATTTAAAAACTTCTCTCTCTCCCTTTTTTTAAAAAAAATATTATTAAAAATGAATTTTTTAATTACACTTCATTAATTTTAAATTACTTCAAAAAGTTTTAAACCTTAATCATGAAAGACGTTAAAGGCAATTTTTGGAAATAGAGTTATTTTTCTTAAAGTTCATTAATTGTTATACCAAAGAACAGCTTTATATTGTTTTCAAGAACTTACTGTGTTCTTTTGTTGTTGTTGTGATGTAATTATTTGTGATGTGAAACTTTGATTTTATTGGGTCGTTCGGAAAGTCATTTCGTATTTTTGTGTCAAAATGAAAAGAAATTTTCGTTTAATGAATAAATTATTTATTAAATTATAAAATTGCCATTCTGGTCTATTACCTTTTGCCATATTTTTGGTAGTAACATGATTACACGCTCATAAAAGTTTTGGTCTTTGCTGTAAAAAAAACTGATCGAGGTGGTTTTTGGCCTCCTCATTTGAAGGAAAAATTTTGCAAATCAGTTCTGGTACTGATGTACTGTTAACACATCTTCTCCACACATATTGGCTAATTTATTTCTGGCTTGAACAGCATTTTTACCTTTTATAGCAAAAAAGAAAAAAATGACGAAAATGCTGTTTATTGCTCTCCATATTTAAAAGGGCACCATCCAAAAACTACTGCGAAGAATCAGCTGCACTTTTTCACACTCAAGCCTTGCTATATCAGCTCTTAAAACATAAAATGATTTTGCGGTTTAAGTATGAAATTGGGTGCGAAAAATGCAATTAAATCCTTTGTCAGGAAAAAACGAAATTACTTTCCGAACAACCTAATAAACACCTATTTTCTATTTTAAGAGTTGATGAACAAAATTAATGAACTGGTGAATGCTTGCCAGTTATTTGTTGAAGATCTCTTAAATCAAAATCATGCTTTAATTTATAAAATTTCAAACTAATTTATCATTAAAAAAAAGAAAATTCAAATAATGTATCCACATCTAAAAATTCAAAAAGAATGATGGTGATGTATTCATTTGAATGATGAACAAAAAAAATATATACCTATGTGCACCTATAATTTATTGGTAAAACTGTTTTTTTTAAGTATCTGAACATTTTAGAATAGGGTCTCTGACATTTTTATAAATTACCTCTCTTTTCTTTAAACAAAAATATTGCCTTATTTTGAGAAGAGATGTTTAGCTCCTATTTGAAAATTGAAAAATAAATTTTAAAATGGTGAATTTACTAATGTGAAATAATAATGAATAAAATGAAATACACAAATTTGAAAATTATATATTAATTAAGTTTTAATTTTAAAAATATTATTTGTGTTTTGATCGTAATTTAAAAAATCTTTATAAAAATCATTGTATTTTCTCATGTGTATTTTTTGTATTATTGTGTATTAACATAACAATACATTACTTTATGTATCATATTTTTTATTTGTGATGTTTTTTATCCTTTTTTTCTTTCATTTATTACATTATTGAAATATATATCTTACCAAATTTATATGTACTTTTATATTTTTATATTATTCTATTTACTTATTTACATATATTTTTTGAAAATATATCAATAATTATCATTGCTTGTATATTCCATTTATTTGACCAAAAATTATACTAAACTATGGTCATTAAAAATTGTTTTTATTAAATGGTTTAAATTTTAAGACTGGATATCTATTGACTATAATGAATATTTGTGATATTTTATAGAATTTATTTTCTTTTTTTTAGCGATTTTATAATTAGATTGATGGTAAGTTAGAATTTTATAATTTGTGAAAAAAAGATTTTTACGAAATGAACTCATGCAATAGGTTTTATATAAGAATATGATTTTCATTCGTTTTCAAGGTACTGTGAAGGAATGATGTTCTGTTTTAATTATTTTTTGTATAATACTTTACATTATACTCAGGAAATAAATCATAATTTAGAAATGTTTTCTAAAATTGACCTCCAAAAAAAGTTCAGTTTTTATTTTATTTAATCCTCTATTTGCTCAAAAATGATAATGCTTTCTTTTTTTTATTATTATTATTATAGAAATGTTCTGATTTCTGTGTGTGTGATGTCATTCTTATTGTTGCATCTATTTTTTTATATATTTTTTTATGTTAATTGATGATGAATAACTATTGATAATACATTTGAACCTCAAGTTGCAACAGTGGGATTTGGTTCTGAAAAGCTAATTTTTCTGAAACTGCTTCCAATAGTTGTATTGTTTAATTTTTAGTATGAGAATGGTTTTAGGTTGGCATAAACTAGGTGGTTTGAAAATGGGTTATTGAAAAGAGTGGAATGAAACTGAAAATGCAAAGATTTGTTTATTAAAACAATCTAGTGAATGGATTATGCATAGAAAGCAATGGCTAATGAAATCAAGACAAATCAAGTCAAAGTATATAGATGAAATTTATAACTTTATCATGCTATTATTTTTAGATTGGTTCTGAAAAAAAGTTTAAAGAAAACAATAAGAAAATTGTGTTTGAAAAGGGATCAATTTTTTTAAATGCTTTGTCAGAAATAAAATACTTTCACTAATTGATATTAGTAGCTTAATACTTATCTGTTATTATCAAGTGAATGCTTTAATCAAAAATATTTTAAAATTTAATTATATATATTAATAATTGTAAAATATAATTTTGAAAATAAAAATAACAATTTTTAATTTTAACTTTTTAATTGATTTTTTTTATATATTTTTTAAATATTTAATTGATATTTAATTCAACACATTTAAAAGGTATAGAAAACATTCATTAACTTAAACATTCATTCAAAAAGGGATATCGCCATTTAATTTAAGATTTAGGAAGTAGATTGCAGTTCAGACATTGAAGAAGACTTTCTATTTTTAAGTTCGCTTTATTCTTCCTCCGGAGGTAGGCAGCATATTTAGAAGCAGCGCGGGCAAGCAGATGTGACGAAAAAGCGAGCATATTTTGCATAGGAAAAAGATCGTTTATATCACCAATATATTATTAAGATTCTCATAGGGATTTCTGACACTCGTCGATCACATGGTAAGGGAAATACAGGGATCTTTTTAAAAAAGTATTTGTTAAGTCAGCAATTCTTATCGTTTCACGCCCAGCGTGGGAACAGATTCGGCTTTTAGCCTATTCGGCATTTTTCAAAGCTTCTCTTGAATTAATTAAGTAGTGAAAGTAGAATCGGATCATGAAATAATTATATCAGAAGAATATTTTTAGAATGAAATTACTATGGGCTGAACTAAGATAAAGCTTTAGAAATTAACTAGGATTTAAATTAGATATTAGAATATCATTACACACACACATATATGTGTGGAATTTCGTTAGTAAGATATTTTGACATGTAAAAAAAAGCAAATAAAGTTGCTTTTTTTATAAATTAATATTTTTGTGTTTCTTTTATTATTTACTAGCCGCCTTTGGCGACCAGCTGGTTCGCCATGAGTAATGCGTTCTAAAATTTCCAATTAAATCATATATTTTTTAGCCAAAATTTAAGAAATAGTTTAAGTTAAAAGATTCAGTAATTAGTAGTTAAAGAGTCGGTAACTTTATTCGGAAAAACTTTTTGAGTTTAATGCTCTAATAATTTATCCATTATGCTTCCAAAATATTAAAAATGTTTTTTTCGGTGATATTGCCAAAATATTAAATATGTTTTTTAAAGAAAGCGAAAAAGCAAACGATTATAGAAATATGCCATTAAGTCGGGATTTCAATGCATATCCTGTCTAAATTCAATCAGGTTACTGTAAATAAAGATAATTTATGGAATTAATGATATAAATATTGCAAACGATTTCTTATTAACCTTTGCCTTGCATTTATTTTTTTAGAAAATATCACATTTTATATTTATGTTATTTTATCCAGTCACGTGCTGAAAGTTGTATTTCTTTAGATTTGATTTGCGATGATAGTTGTTTTTTTATTTGAACTTCCGGCATTGTTTTATTTTATTTTATCCAGTCACGTGCTAAAAAACATGGTTAAAATATTTCTTTAAAAATTCTTTAAAAATAGAAGCTTACATTATAAATTTTAAAAATTGATACCGTTAGAAAGCTAATTTTTTAATCTTTAAATTGATATAAAAATCATGTTTATGCGATCACATTTTCGGAAGTTATAGTGGAAAAACGTCGAAATTTTGCTTAAATTTTAATTAATTCAAATTCTAATTAAGAATTCGAAAAAAGGGCTCCGAGGTGCACATTCCCGACCTCCAAGGTATACATGTACCAAATTTGGTAGCTGTAGGTCTAACGGTCTGGCCTGTAGAGCGCCAACACACACACACACACATTGAGCTTTATTATAAGTATAGATTAGCAGCCTTTGGCGATCATCTAATTCGATGAGAATAATGTTTTTGCTTATTTTCAGCTCAATCTTACGTCTTATTGTGATGTTCCAGATTCTTTCATCAAAGTGTTTTTAAGCATAAAAATGTGAATCGGCATTTTTTAAAGCCCTACATCTGTTTTTTTTCAATGGATTGTTATTATTAAACTTCACCATAAATAGCATCCTACAACGCAAACAGGTAAACGAGTGCAACGGAATTCGGTATATAGAGTATACACGAAATGTGCTCCTGAAATTTCGAAAAAAAGTTCCGAAATGACCATCAGAGGGTGCCTTTGTCGGAAAAACATTAATTTTAACACAATAAATGGAATAAACAACTTACAAACGGAATGCAGAAACAATATTAATATGTGTGAACTAGTTTCTGATCACTTTGTCAGCTAACCACATTAAGTAATTGTAAAGAAAAAATAGTACATTATTTGAGAAAGAAAAAAAAGCTCAATTTGCAGAAATAAGAACATATTAGGACGAAATTCAGTTCAATTTGGTAATAGAGATTTTTGCTTACCATTCGGCCACTTTATGACGAAATTGCTCAACAGGGGATGTTGTTAATCGTGTCCAATTATGATGTATTGACCAGCCTCATTCACTTGAAAAATTTCAAGTCAATGGACAATGTGTTACAGCATATCGTTCATGATCAGCTATGATGCTTCGCATATGAAGCTTTATGGAGTTCTTTAAGTCACTGAACGTCGCAAAAAGATACCATCATTACAACTGGAAACATCCACATATGACAACGGCGACTGCAAGCATTCCTAACCCTTTTAGCATAAAGCTTCTTTTCAAGCATGCAAATCCCGATATTTCAACCAAAGGCGGTGATTCTCTCCCCCCCCCCCCCCATCGACAAGAAGTTGAGAATTTCTTCGGCAAAAGTCTTGTTACTTCGGAACGCAGGTGTTGCGAATGTAGTTTAAAAGAAAAAAATAATTTAAAACCCAACTTAGAAAAAAAAATATTATAAATAATCGGAGGAATGATTTAAGTTGGTAGAATGACAATGTTCGACCAATATTCGACAAGGCGATTCGCGAATATATTTTCCTGCAATTCTCTGTGAGTCGATTAAAAAATCAATGTAAAGTTAGGTCGACTGATTATCGAACATTAGATGGAACTGTGGCATGTTCAATCCATAGTTTGCTCAACATTTGGCATAATAACCGACGAGGTGAAATGAGTCGGGCGTATTTTGCCGACTATTCTTCGTCGGTCGACTAAAAATTCGGAGCGGTGGATATTAAATTGACATCGAATTTAACTGTCGGATATTCAGACTATAGTTTGCTACATACTCGGATAGAAAGCCGACGAAATGAAAAAGTAAATAAGATAACGCATTTGCAAACGTTATTATTATTATTATTTAGAAGTATTTTTACTTAAGAAATCAATGCGATGGACTCCGGAGACGTTTGTGCGATATTTGATAATATGAATGGCAGTGAATTAGATGTTATATTTTGACGACTATTTTTGACTGGTCGGGTAAAGGCCTAATCACACGGCAAAATATCTTCGGCACTTTCCGTCAGTAAACGACAAGGAAAGTGACGTCACTTCAAACTTTCACATGATTGATTAAATTTCGTTTGCGAACAATATTTCGACAACATTTTCGAACTGGTTAGAAAAAGTTGTCGATTATGAAACTTGCTGGTCCGGCTTTTGAGGGTAGAAACGGAAAAGTGCTGGCGAAATTTCACCGTGTGATAAGGCCTTAAGATAGATATATACGCTACAGAGTTTGGTGAAGTTCTGTCGATAGATTGCTGGACATATGATGAAACTATCGTAAACACAAGATGAAACCTCACAGTTAGCTCACCATTTGGCATAATAACCGACGAGCTTAAAAATTTCGCATTTTGCCGATTATTCTTTGTCGGTCAACAAAGAAATGGAGCGACCTGTGCGATCCTAAAAGAAGGGATAGGTGAAACTGCGACAGTAATTCGGAAAACAGTTCCATTCGTCTCGTTGAAGGGAACACTCCTTTCAAAGTTAAAGGGGATAGACATATACGTCTTTGACTTTATGGAGAGGGGTTGACAATGTTTCGATAGCTTTCTGTTTATTCTCGTTTTTAGGTCGGTATGCATTAATTAAACTACTAGTTTATACATCTGACTTTGCTAGCAATAAAAATACTTCGTTAGTAATAGTTTAGTAATAATAAAAAACATTCTTTATAAAAGATTATGTATATAACACTTTTAGTGTTTCATGTTTTTAATTAAAATCTGAATGTTAATTAAGCCACAATACTGTAAAAAATCCAGATAAAATTCTTTATTTCACAATCGCCCCCATTTACTTAATTGTTTCTTAAATTTGTAAAAAAAATGGTCGAAAATTAAATAAAAGTGACAGGGAAGTGAAAATGCATCACTGAAAAAGAAGTTTGAATTTTAAGATGGTATAAATACATAATTTATTCCGAAGTTACTTTAGAAAAACGGTAAAATGGCCTGTGTATTCTAATTAATGGAATATGTAATTAACTTTCATTCTTTGAAAAGTTAACAGTATTCTCTCTTTCTCTGTTTTAAATAATAAATATACAAGATTTGTTTTATTTCAACCCAGTTCTTTAGATCAGTAACATGTATACACAGCCAAAAACCAGATTTAAGTTCATGTAATTTTTTCTCTATCCATTTAAAAATTTTGGTGCATAATTGCAATTGCAGTCAATTAGTCACGTACCAAATTTGATATATTGAACTCATTCTGTTTATTAGTAATCGGATTTACATGTTTCTTAAAGTACAGACCGTCAAACTGTCAATCCCTTGTTTGACTCTGCTCAGAATTTGACAGATGTCTACATTACCGATGTTAAATCTGTATACAAAATTTTATATCTCACTCTGCTTTGTAGTTATCATATAAATTATATTAGAACAGATAGACTTACTCTATATAGATTTTGCTCAATTTTTTATTGAAGTATACAAATTCTAAAGACTGTATACCAAATTGCATCCATTGTGTTCTAAGTGTTTGAACTCAGAGAGGTCTAAAGCATAAATATTGCCAACATGTCTTGTTCGAATTTTCTGAAATTACGATGCTTCTTTCATACTTCGTATACAAGAAAGTAAAAAGAAATTAAAAAATTGTTTAAGTAAGTAAAAACTGTTGACGGATTATATTTGTATCATTAAATTTTAAAAAGAATTTAAGGTATTGCAAAAATATGGTTTGATGAGAGATAACGTTTTCAAAAAATACTATTGCAGAAAAACGTCAAAATTTTACTTACTTTTTAATTGACTGGGATTTTAATTAATTTTGGATTAAGAGCATTTAAAAGTGATTTTCTTGGAGAAAACGAATACCACATTTTATCAAAAATTGTAGGGATTTTAGATTTGCGCGAGGGAAACTTATTTTATATTTATTGCTTTTATGAAATGTTTAACGGCAATACAGGAATTCGTATAAATGTTTTTTACCGATTGAATAAAGAACAAAATAAAAATTATATATATATATAACTTATCTCTTTTGAAGGCTTTTCTGTTTGATATACAAATATTTTCAAAAGAGAAAATTTGTTTATTTTTATTGATATTTGTTTAGATGAATGCAACTAAAAAGTATTGCTAATAAAGATGAACAAACAAACTTTATCGTTTCACCCATTTCTGTTTATGATCAACCAGTTCAAATCGCTTTCAACCAACAACGTGAAACGATCGATGATTTTTTAAAATGTCCTTCGGTTTAACTCTTGGATTATTTAAATCTAATTTTTTATTTGTTTACAAAATAAATTTCCTATACCTCGCTTGTAATTCTTGAATAAAATTTTTTTTAATATTAAATCTAAGGATAACATGATATTGCTAAAATAATTAATATTTTTATCTGTTTATATTGATATAGATTTCTTTGAACGAAATGACGTAAGCGAATCTATTTAATTCCAAGCGATAAAATAAAAGAAACGTAACTGGATTTTTTTTTCGGTTTTCTTTTTTTCATTGATGGTGATAAAATGAGAAATTGCGTGACGTATGCATCTTCTTGCACGTAGCCATTTGGAAAAAATTCAAAGTTTAGTTTGAATTATTGTCTCATTTTTCTAAAGTCTGTATAAACTGAGATTACTATTAAAAGTGTATTACCACGATCATTTTCAAATAACATTTGTAAAAAATAAACCATTGTATTCTAATTGACAAAACTTTGATACAATTTTAATAGAAATAATTTTTATTAAATTATTATTTCCGGTAAAATCTTCTTTTTTAAAGTCTGTATAAACTGAGGTCACTATTAAAAGTGTATTACCACGATTATTTTCAAATAGCATTTGTAAAAAATAAATCGTTATATTCCAATTGGCAAAACTTTGATATAATTTTAGTATAAATATCTGTTATTAAATTTATACTAACCCTTTATATTTCAATATTGATCAATCAATAATATAAATAATGTTGATATATATGTATATATTTTAATATGGCTTTATTTTTTTCTGACAGTATTCAGCAGACGAATAAGAGCATAGATTCACTAGCATGCAGTAAATATCCGCTAAATACAGAAATTAAAAATATTTCTTTATTAATTAAATTGTACTATTTTAATTAATTCGTGAAGTACCATCCCCTCTCTTTCCTGTTATTACTCTGCATCACTTATATAAAGATGCAAATATCAAACAGCGATTGTAAAATAAGCCGGTAAATAAAGGTTAAAAACAACTAATTAAAATGCGTTGATTATTCTAAATAACAAGAAGGTCGCTCTTGCGAACTATGCTGACTTCATAGAGTTTGCTGTCTTCCTTCCTGAACTTATCCTACTCTTCGGTAGATTCAGGGAACTCAGAAAAGGTTAGAAAGAGAACAGAAATTAAAGTGCTAGGACAGGGATGGCGAACCATTGACACGCCGCCAATCAAAACGATTTATATTTTAGTTTAAAAGAACAAAGTTCACAATAAAGTGTTAAGAACAAACGTATAAAGTATTAAGAACAAATGTATAAAGTTTTAAGAACAAACGTATAAAGTATTAAGAACAAATGTATAAAGTTTTAAGAACAAGCGTATAAAGAATTAAGAACAAATGTATAAAGTTTTAAGAACAAACGTATAAAGTATTAAGAACAAACGAGAGTTTTCCTTTAAAAAAGGCCACAGATACAGTACGGCTGTTAAAAATTCGCTGGCTGAGAAAGAAATGGATTTGAAAAGAAGTATTTCAGTAACTGACGTTCCAAATATGGTGGAGAGGGGATGTTTTCATTAGTTTATTTCAAACGGACGGACTAAATTCGATTCTTGAACTCCACTGCATTATTCGCCAAAAATCATTGTGTTCAAAGAGTGGTTTAACATCTCTTTATAATGTAATGGCATTAGTCACAAAAATAATCAACTTTATATCGTCTCAGGCTTTAAATAAACGAAAATTTGTGGCTTTGCTGCATGAAGTCAACTAGATGTGTAATGGCTTGCTAATGTATAATAATATTCGCTGATTGAGCCGTGAGAGCGTACTTCAAGGATTTGTTGACTGCCTTAAAAAATCAGACTGTTTCTGCAAAAGGAAAGGGAAATTGAACAATATCCACATTTGTTGAATGTTATGTGGCTCTCAGAATTGATGTTTTTTTAAAAACATATGGCAACATTTCAATAAAAGCTTGAAGGTACGAATAAAACAATTATGGTCATGACGGATTTCATTTCTGCTTTTGAAACGGGACTGCATGTTTTAGAAACAATATTATTTTTTTAAAAACTACAAATATTTCCAAAATTTGAAGAAGAAAAAATAGATCAAGGATTTAGATGTATACATGAGAAACCAGACGAAGAAAAAGTTATTGAAGAATTAATATCTGTAAATGATTCGTCAATCAAAGAGTTTTCAGCCAGATTTTCTCAGTACAAAGATTTATCGGAAATGCTCCAGTTTATTATGTATCCTGCCTGATGTGACTTTATTTGATAAAGTGAACTTGTCCCTATTCGATTGGTTGGAAATTGAAGAATTTGAAATTCTTGATTTGAAATTGAAAAAGAAATGCAACAGATTGATTTCCAGTCTAGTTCAATATGGATTCAAAAATTTATTCAAAAAAGCAAAAATTGGAATTGATTGAAAAATAGAAATATTAAGAAGCAATATAATAAAATATGACAGTAACGAAATTTTGGAAACATGGAATTCGATTCCAGTGACATTTAATGGTTTGAATAAGTTGATTTATGCTATTTTAACCATATTTGCATCTACGTATGCCTGAGAATCATTATTTTCAAAGATGAATAGCATTATCAACCGTTCGGAAGATGACTCATATTCAACATCAGCATGTATGTAGGAATGGATGGGACAAAATTCCCATTCAACCTCCTTTCGATTAGTGTCTAGGGTCACTGATTGAAGAGAAGAAGCTTTTGAATAAAAAAGTAAAATTTATTTACAGAAAGGAATAAAGAAAAGACATTAACAATTAGGACAGGAGAGACTATTTACAATAGAGATAAAAGTATAACCTTTAACTATCACCAAGGATGAAGCCTAGGAACTACTTTGATATACACCCCCAAATTGGAAATTTGGCGACTTTTTTTTGCTCGCCAAGCAAAATACCTGCTTTTGGCGCCTTTTTTTCTTGCCAAGATGGATTTTTGCTAAACACAAATAATTAATCCTACCTAAAAAGTCCGTAGGGAGTGCCAGATTTGGCGCGTAATTTTTGGGGGTGTATATCAAAGTTGTACCGAAGCCTAATCAAGTGTTCCGTGGCCAAACTATGTGCCACCGTTACGTATAAAATAATTATGATTCGAAACAAATGATCCTCTCTCTCTCTGTCTGCTGAGCGAATGTTGACAGTTCGCTTTTCTGAAATTTGACTACACGCGTCTTAGACTTTGGATCAAGGGTACTTTAGTTGAATCCCTGGTGCCATCTATTACAATAAAATAAAACTAAACGTGGAATGGTAATGGCCGCTAATTAAATCTCTACATGTATTCTACGAAAAGTATTATCTGGCAATCCTAATATAAGTTGTAAGCTGTCTCATAATCTTCAACAAAAGAAGTCATCCTAATATTACTTTAATTTGAATTGCACGTATAACTAAAATCTTTACTCCTATATAGTGCAAAATGTATTTTTGTAGTAAACAAAGAGCTATTAGTATTTAGTTTTATTATCTTCTAAATAATCACAAGTCAAAATTATTTGACGGCACGTCTATGCCTCATTTAACATTTCTAAAAATAGCACATTGATCCGTAAAGCTTTATGGATCAATTGCCAAATCTTGGACAAAGTCGAAAGTAAGACAATTTCCTTGTAGCAAGCACTAAAGGCAAACTCTTTAATGAAAAACTAGCAATCAAAATGAAATTTTCCTTTTTTTGTTTGCTAGTTTTTTTTTTTTTTTTTTTTTTTTTCTTCCTTAATTTCTATTAACTGGAAGACAAAATTTCTTTCCATGAAATGTACTCCCCTAAAAAAATTTTAAATATGAATTTTACAAAGTCATCCTATTTTCTTATTCACAATCAATTTAAGAAGCATTTTAAAGATGAAAAATAATTCGTTAATTTCATTTTTGTCGCCAATTTAAACGTCAAGTTTGTCTCTAAAACCGGATATCGTTGTCTTGCCATTGTTCAGCAACCATTACTGTGTCGCTGAAACTATCTTTCTTACCAGAAGACGCACTGAGCAGGTAAGCAATGTTACGAATTCTTAGCAAGCTAGGATAGCCTGTTTGGTAGGCGTTGAACTCGTGTCCGTTTGGTTGCGAGTTCGATCCCGTCAGCCGAAGATTTTCCGTGTATGGTGGTAATTGACTCACATATAAATTTGTCGTGGTTACAAAGTTCTCCTTGTTGAAAGTAAACTGGAGGTACTGGTTCAGTAGTGACCGTTCTCTAATTCTGATCTAAACTACGATCTATGGATGCGTGAATAAAAAATTCATGAATGAAGTCCGTCCAGTAAAAAGGGTATGACACGTGAATGGTAAAGTCGTACTCTTGGCCCTAAATGGCGGTACTGAAAAGATTAAGAGACTCATTATATCGGATTAAATGATTGTCTTCGTAACAGCAGGCTTTTCTAATGGCAAGTACCATAAGAAGCAACATGAATTCTTGACAAAATCTGAAATAAATAACAAAACCAAAGAACTTTTCCCCCAGCTTCAACTACTGAACTGGTTTCGACAATAACAGAATTTTTACTTTTTCGCATATGAATTACGGAGAAAACATTGTAATCGTCAAAAAAATTTAAACTCCAGATTTTGATGAATCTCCATATTTTATATGTGTCTAAGTTCAATGAACATTTTGGCATTATGTTTGTCTATTTATGACAACAATTATTCAAAAACGCTTTGAACTAGTTGTATGAAATTTGTTATAAGATCTTACAAACAAATTTGTAGATTTCTCTCAAATTTTATTTTCAACAAACTTCATTCAGAAGGAGTCTACCTGACCGGCTGTTCGAACATAAATTACAAAATAAATAAAAATTAAGCACAAAATGAAAAGATAAAACATGATACACAAATTTAACATCTATAGAATTAAATTTGCGAACCATCTAATTTTGAGTCTAATCTAACTAGGGATTAACAGTCTATTGTAATGATTCAGCTTCTTCCTGGGCTGACCATTGTGGTTTCTTTTTCACACGTTCCATAATTGCCATTTCCAGACTGGTCTCCACAATGGCGACGTTTTATGGCAGTGTAATTGCTTACAGATAGACAGATGTAGAACCCTCCTTCTAAGAACGGACATCTGGTCCTTTAGAGTGAGTCCAGATAAAGGACCACCGGTGCGCTAATCGTGTCTGCGATGCAGATGAGTAGCCTGCATTGTTTCCCATTGTGGAACACGAACTTTCCTGCGGTCAACTGTAGACCAGTGAAGTTTCTGCTGAACGACGATTGGAGAATCGGCAGCCCAAATGCTCCAATGTGGATGAGAGGTGGAGTTGAAAGAAGAGAGAAAAGGTGAAATTTGTGGAGAGAGAAAAAGGAGACGAGGAGTTTTTTGGTGAAGGGGTTCGGAGGAGAGATTGGTTAAAGCAGAACGTTCGAGAGAAAAAAATTCCACCTGAGGAATTCGGTGGATTCCTGAAGCTAACCCCGGTACCAGCATGAGACTTTGATGGCCAGTTGGCTGTTCTCATGAGTTTTTCCGAAATATTTCGAGGAATTATTCTTGGGGTGTTGTACATAGACTTTTCACTTATTCTAGATGATAAAGAGTATTTTTCTTCTGTAAATTAAAACTGTAAATAAAGTAATTTATTTAAAACGCTACCCTTTATTTGATCCGACCAGATTGAGACATTACACTATCAATCTAAAAAATTCCGAATAGTTCTGTGTCAGATTTTTTTGTTGTTGTTGGCTGAGAAAATTAATTTAAGGTTACAATTTTGTAAAACTCCACGCTAATGCTATTCAAGACGTTTTCTGAGATAACACCTTTAATAAAGAGTATGCAAGTATGTTTTGAAGAGACCCATTTTCAAAAAAAGTTACTAAGTATTAATATCTGCTCTTTCAATATCTGATGTATAGTTTAATTTTCTGTATAACTGATGTCATGTTTTGAAGAGACCCATTTTCAAAAGAAGTCACTAAGTATTAATATCTGCTATTTCAATATCTGATGTATAGTTTAATTGTCAGTATAACTGATGTCTCATAACTACTCTGTTTTGCAAGTCCCCATTCCTTTTGCTAGCCATTTTGAAAACGTTCCTTCATGAAATATAAATGCATAACTCCTGATTCCCGCTCGTCTGAACTGTGTTTATCCATATGTCTGGCATAGTCGGGGTGGAGTACATTTCTTGAAATATAAACGCTTTATTAATCGCCACCACGCCATAACATAACCACGCCAATTTTCCTTTATATTTTCTCCCTCAAGATAGCAGGTGATACTACAGCGAGTGTACGTGCACGTCTTATCACTGGTTTTACGCGAACTCTGATCTGTCCTTGGTGTGGACTCCGTAGTGAGTAATCGCATCATATTTTATCTCTGCTCTTTTGCTGCAACGCTTACTGCTTTTGCCTGTATTGCAGTCAGTCGATTTCTCTTGTTGTCAATTGCTTTGGATTTTCAGCCTTTTCCTGTGTTAGAAACTCAGGAATAATTATTACAGGTACCTATTTTTTAGTGCATTATTTTATTTATGTTAATATATTGAAGTATTTTATTATTATTATTTTCATTTTTTTAGCATTTCTAAAAAATAAAATAGTGAAATTTTGCATCGACACAAATCATTCGGAATCTGTAGTTTAGTTAGTATCTTCCATTTATATATTCGATGATATTGTTTACTTAATTTACTGGTTATTTAATCTCGTGTGTGTCTTAAAACTTTTTTAAAAAAATTTAACTACAAAAATAAAAAAAGTCTATCTTGCCAACAGTTGAATTAAGATTTATTGCATACTAGCCGCCTTTGGCGACCAGCTGGTTCGCCATGAGTAATGCGTTCTAAAATTTTCAATTAAATCACATATTCGTTAGCCAAAATTTAAGAAATAGTTAAAGTTAAAAGATTCTGTTATTAGTAGTTAAAGAGTCGGTAACTTTATTCAAAAAAACTGTTTGAGTATAATGCTGTAACAATTTATCGATTATGCTTCCAAAATATAAAAAATGTTTTTTTCGGTGATGTTGCCAAAATGTTAAATATGTTTTTTAAAGAAAGCGAAAAAGGGGAAAAATTATTGAATTAATAATACAGATAGTGCAAACGATTATAGAAATATGCCATTAAGTCGGGACTTCAATGCATATCCTTTCTAAATTCAACTAGGTTTACTGTAACTAAAGATAATTTATGGAATTAATTATA
Source organism: Argiope trifasciata (assembly GCA_026543055.1). NCBI lineage: Eukaryota > Metazoa > Arthropoda > Arachnida > Araneae > Araneidae > Argiope > Argiope trifasciata. The sequence continues at coordinate 16,723 of JAPMOQ010020138.1, read as the reverse complement.
TATCTATTGCAAACGATCATAGAATCCATTGCCTTGCATTTATTTTTTTAGAAGATATCTCATTTTATATTTATGTTATTTTATCCAGTCACATGCTGAAAGTTGTATTTCTTTAGATTTGATTTGCGATGATAGTTTTTTTTATTTGAACTTCCGGCATTGTTTTATTTTATTTTATCCAGTCACGTGCTCAAAAAAACATGGTTAAAATATTTCTTTAAAAATTCGTTAAAAATAGAAGCTTGAGTTATACATTAAAACACTGATATCACAAGTTAATCTCTTTTTAATTAAAAGCTAAATATTCTTCATTTTTTAAAGCATTTATAGACTCGTGCTACATACTATGCAGCTATTTACTTCATTTAGACTTTTTTATAGATGTATTTCTATTACTAAACAAAGCTGATTTATTTAATTAATAATATTGTAAAAGTCACAAAAAATTCTTAGCATTTTCTTTTTTTTTAAAGAAAAAACATATTTCATTTCATGCAGACTTGTGCTGAAAATTGCATTTTTATATGTTTAATTTGCAATAATTATTTATTTTTTTAATTTGAGTTTTTATCTATCTGATGGCAACCTATTGATAAAAGATAATTTTTCCCCTTCCACTCGTAACGTGCTCCTGCAGATTAAATTTTATTGTTTTGTCCGAAATATATTGTTGAAAAATATAGTTGAAATGCTTCTTTAAAAATTCATTACAAATAGAAGCTTAAGTTAAATGTTAAAATACTGATACTATTAGAAAGCTAATTTTTTTATCTTTAAATTGATGTTAAAATCATGTTTATCCGATAATATTTTCGGAAGTTATAGCGGAAAAACGTCGAAATTTCGCTTAAATTTTAATTAATTCAAATTCTAATTAAAAATTCGAAAAAAGGGCTCCGAGGTGCACATTCCCGACCTCCAAGGTATACATGTACCAAATTTGGTAGCTGTAGGTCCAACGGTCTGGCCTGTAGAGCGCCAACACACACACACACACACACATTGAGCTTTATTATAAGTATAGATAAATTATGTAATTTTAAAGATTATTTTGATTCGGCATAACTCTGTTAAAAAGCCATACTCTCGGAATCGTTTTGTTGCCAAAACGTGAATTAAATTCCTAATAAAAAATTCAAAAATGCTGTACACCAGAATTTTAGAAATAAAAATTCATTCGTTAAGCAGAGTTCATTATATTATCATTAAAAGTGAAAAATATCGAATATTCTTTGGAATTAAATGCAGATTTCGATTACTTGACTTTTGTGTTGAATAATTCATTTTCAAATGCTACTTCCATATTTCTTCTCTATGTGTATAAAAATACTTGTTACAGGTACTTGTACAATACTTGTTCTTCAAAGAAATCTGTATTTTAGAAAATATTTACTCTACAATTTTTTGTAATACTTTGGTGGTAAAGTTCATAAGCCAGATAATGCACAATACTATTTATGCATAACTGTTGATAGAACTAATTTCATCCAAACTTCAAAACGTATGTAGTAAAATATATTATTTTCTTTTTATTATATTTTTTTTGTTTTACAATACTATTTCGTTTTTGAAATTTTATACATCTAAACGATATAAAGTAATTGCAAAATTATATTTAGAATTAAAATTTTTTAGTTTTTTTGACTTATTCTCTTTTCTAAACAAATAATTACAAATTAATCAAATGTTTGTTAATGTTCAGAAATAAAGTTGCATAGTTTTCCTTTGTTATCTTGGAAGTAATAAGCTTTCCTTCCATGACGTCGTATGATTGTGACAGTTAAGGGAAGTAATGCAAATAAACAAAGTTAGCAGTATAATGTATTAGTTACCTACAGCGATTAGACCAGTTTGTTCTTCCATAATATCTTTTTCTGGCTGTTAAATTATTTATATTGAATGGAATACGGAATATTTCTTAAAATTTCACCTGATATTTAATATGAATTTAATTGAATTACTTATCTATAAATTATTATGAGCTCAAATTAAAAATTGTATATACTACGAAATAAAAGAAGTAAAAATTCTGTCTCGAAAACCCAAAGTTAATGTCTAGGAAAGCATTTTTTTTTTTTTTGGTGTTAATTTAAACTTTGGCAAAAATATGTAAAGGTTGGTTTGATGGAAAAGCGAAAAAAATTTCAACTTTATCATAACAATAGAAACTTTTTTATAGAAACCCTCTGTTCTATCCATTATCCCACGAAATTCAAATAAGAAGGAAAGATATAATAACTCTACACCTAATTACCTATAAAATTATTATTTTGGCTCCACTGAATAAGTTGAATCTTGTATTACATTCCAATAGAGTAATATCTGTTGCCAAAAAAAAAAAAAATGACACAGAATACTTTTCGATACGAATTTTCAGAATACTATATTCTTGCATTATTTGAAATACTCGATTCAGAAAACCAAGCCTATGGAGCAATCTTAATCTTAATCGGTTTCAAAGTTTTGCTCCAAAATAAGCGTTTATCTGCAAAAGATTTTTTTAATTATTGATGTGTTTTGATAACTGTTGATTGTGATTTTTGGAAGCAGGGCATTAGTTGCTAAAAATTTCAATTAGTGAATTTTTTTAAAAAGAAATATTTACTGATATTTTGTATCAAATTAATTTTTTTTCAAAATTTATAATCATGAGACAAAATTTGCACGAAAATTAGCCCACGCACAAAAAAACCCAAATGTAATTATTTTCGTATCTCAACTAGTTTTATGACTTTGAAAAGTTGGCAACATTCTTTTTCTTAAAAAGCATTGCATCGAATTTCCTGAAGGCATCGGTTAAAAACTGCATATTTGTATGAAAAAAGACACAAACAATTTATATTTATGTATATTTAGATTGCAACTGTGGCAATTTCTATAATAGTTTCTATAACTAGCACTCATATTTTGAATAGTAAAACAAAATTATTGAAATCGTGTTATTCTTTTTTTTCTTTAAGAAAAGGTTCAATTGAAAAATATGTAGCTGAATTTGAGCTTGAGTACTACAATCATATTTTTAATTTAAAAAAGATGCTTAAAATTAAATAAAGTTATTATTGCCTTTATTATATACCAAAAAGCTTTTAGAATTTATCATGTGACTGAATTTATGGCATTTCAGATTCCAATGCTTTGGACAGTTATACATATGGATATCTTTGAAAGGAGCATAAATGTGTTTGCACGAAAGGGATGTTAAAAACCTTTTTTCTATACTTTTTGAAAGTGGTGATTAAATTAAATTTATAATTTTTCTTTCTGCTTAATTTTTTCAACTTAATATCTGCAACCACTAACTTAATGTCATTCACTTTAAACTATTTTCGTCTATTACATTACTTTTAATTATTTTCATTTTCACTTATAAGAAGTTGACAAAATATTTTATTGTCAGGCAATTTGAACTTTATATTTTGACTAATTTCCATGTTTCAGACCTCCCTTAGCCTGAAAAAAAACCTTTTTGGGACTGAATATAACTATGTCTATCTTTCTATAAACACAACAATGAAAAACGCCGTGAGCTAGAAGTGTAAAATTTGGTGTCTATATGAATTTTTTAGATTTCTCTCGCTTTTTGAGCGAAATTCATTCAAAGGAAGTCAGTCTACTGTATACGTGAACACGATAACTACAAAATATTAAGGATTGAAAAAAAAACCTTTGATGCATGGATTAAGCTTTTAAAGTGTATATTACAATTAAATTCAGAATAAAATATTTCTTTGTGTTGACTGTGTATAACTTCCGTATGCATGTAAACGAAATGATTTAAGAAAGCAAAATTTTGCGTGTCGGTTTCATACTAAAATTGCTGATTGGATAATTTTGATTTCAGTTGCATAGTAAAAAGATATCCAAAATATATGTTCGGTTTTCTTTCTATAAATTCCCCTCCCGCCCAGAAAAAAACAACTGTGGAATTCAGAAAATAAAAATCTGAGAATATGTGATACTCTTGGTCATGGCTAATTACCAGAATTTTTATCAAGGGAAGTGGAAAATAACATCTTTATTGGGCAGAACGCGAGTAAGTTCCAAAGAAAGCTTGAAAAATACGAAAGAATGAAATTACATGGCGACATCAATTCAGTTCGTAGTAACTTAAAATGTGCATGTTATCTCTGATCTTTTTTTAAATTTTCAAAATGTGCAATCGATTCTAAAACTAAATTGGTGCTATGCATTTGAATCTTATGGATATAAATTCATTTTAGTAAATTCACTATGGATATAAATTCTTTCTAGTAAATTCAGTATGGATATAAATTCTTTCTAGTAAATTCAGTATGGATATAAATTCTTTCTTATATAAGTAGCTTGTAAAAAACTCCATGCGGAAATTTAATCTAAGTCATACAAGAAGTAATTCTAATGCAAGTAATTTTCTAGCAAATAATTCCAAGTCTAATCCACGTTCTAGTAAAGGTGTTCTTTTTAGAAATTCTAATAAAAGACATTTTAGTGTGGCTTCAGAATCTCCAGAATTTCTCTAGTAATTCTCTGAAAACTTTACAGACATTCTAATAAAGTATGATCCTGGAGCTTATAAATAAATATTCATTTTTTCTATGTGCTTTGCACATCGTTTGTTTCTTTTTTTCTCAACATTTATTTTCATTTTTATTTATTTGGGAAGAAAAATACTCTCTGCACAATTTTTCTTTCCCAAATTTATTTATTCGGAAAAGAAAAATTACGCCGTATCCAAGGCAAATTAAATGCTTTCCATCTCACTAATATTTCTAATAGTTAATTCTTATCCCTAAACTGTAATATAATCGAAAGTGTCTTTTCCTTTTTTTAAAAATTGAAATTTATCTTGACGCGTATAGCTCTCTTTAATGTGATTTAAGTAATATTCACAAATTGACTGAAGACTATCTAAAACATTAATGTCATTTAGGCAATATTGACAAACTGTCTGAAGGCGATCTAAAATATTTCAGACTTAAACGCCACTTTTCACAATGATATATTTGTATTGATTTATGGGATGAAATCAAAATTAGTCTTTCGGCTTTGACTTTCGAAATATTTTTTTTTAAATAATTTATTTGAATTGCATCTAAATTTTGTTAATGTTTTGAAAATTATAGTGGTCTTAACAATTACATTTGCATACAATATTTCTCAAAATCAAAATATAAATAAATAAAATTACTCGTGATTCAGCAAGTTATATAACGAATGATTTAGCTACTTTACATTTTTATCTTCCGGATCCGAATAATACAATCAGAAGAAAAAAAATTAAATTATGTCGATATTATCAATGAATTTGAAACAAAAAATACATATTCTTGTAATTTGTATGTTAAATAGTATTTTATAGCGGCATAAATCAAACGTTTTTTATTTATTTATGTATATTTTTTTGAGTTAGAAGCTAACTTTATTAAATAATTTAGTTACTTTTTTCATATAATGCTTTAGTTCTTATTATGTCAATTTTAAAATATAATGAATAGAGGAATGCAATGAATTATTATTTGTTGCATGAGATTTGTATTAAAACCTATTTTTATTGGAAAATTATCTCAATTATTCTCATTACAAGTGATAAGGCATATTCAATAGTAAAAAAAAAAATCAACTTTGTTATGAATTACAAATAATGTGGGGTTCATTTTTTGTATGACTGAGTGATTTTCATTGTTTTTTAAAAAGATTTTCATATCAGGAGCTATTTAAAAATTCAGTTTTCTTTAGTAGAAATTTAACTCATGATGAAAACTAGGATATTAAATTTAAATATATTTTAAGATAATTTTTTAATATTGAAAAGGAATTTTTTTTGGAAATATATCAAATTATTGAATTATTTTGAAAAAATGTAATAAAATAAAATAAAAATACCTGAATTAAAAGATAATTTTTCCTTTTTTTTCCCAAACAAAATTTTCTTATTTGAGTATCTTTTATTTATCACAGTAGAATAGTTGGTGAATCAAAGCATAAAAAAAGAACAGATGTTTTTTTTAAAAAGTACAGGTTTTAGTTACAATCTTCTAATTATTTTTTTAAATCCCAATATTAAAAATATTTCACCTGTCCAATTGTCACTATGCCAATAGCAAGCAAAAAAAAATCATTCATAACGATTATAATTCAATATTACAATTACTTCGAATACATAGACAAGTCAAGTATAATGGATTTCCATTTTAAACAGAATAAGAAAATATTCCCAAAATAGAAGGTGTCATCTTATTAAATAGTAAATAAAATAAAACAGTTAAGGGACTGAAAGAAAAAAAAAACCGTTTGGCGCAAGACTGTATATATTTTGGATTTATCTTACGCTTAAAAAATTACATTTAAAAGAATTTAAAGAAATCAGCTTATTTTATTAAACTGAAGTTTGATTTGAAGGCAAAATAATTAATTAATAATTATGATGTTTGTCACTCTGTTCTTTTTCATTTTCAAATCTTTCGTAAAATCTTTGAAACGCATAAGTTATAATGAATAAATAAATGAATTTAAAAAATCAGAATTCAAATTCCATTTTTTCTGGTCATTGCAATTGATTTCTAAGATCGCATGACGTAATACAGATTACTATCTCAAAGAATTTTACAAAGTATCCAGAAGATATTTCAGTGACCTTAAACAGCATCGACTGAGCTGTCTGTGTGTCACAACTTCGTCCTTCGAATTTATTCATCTTTAGTTCATCTACCCATACGTTTTCTTTGACTTTGATTTTTAAAAAAAATAAAGAAAAACAGAAGAAATATCTAAACAAAATATAAAAAAACACATAATTTGTAAAGAAAACAACGATGATAAAATATCCAGTCAATTAATTGTGAAGTTATTAGATCCTAGAGAAATCATAATTTTAATGATGTATTTCCATTAATGATTTAAAATTTTATTTGCAAATTAATAAAGACATCAAAAACATTTTTAAAAAGCAATGAACCATTGTTGGAAAAGGCAATTTCGTGCTCTTTTTACGGTAATGTTACGCGTTTAGAACTGAAATCTTTTTGTCCATACTTTAAAACCGGCTAGGTTGATCTTCCCAAAATTTTTCATATTCTCTATAATTACGGTGCTATTCTCACACTTGCATATAATTATTGACCTTAAATTTTTTCACACATTCTTTATTTAAGGTGTTATCACATCTCTCCCCCGCATAAAATTTCTGATCTTGAAATAGGCTAAGAATTCCAAGAGTACTAAGATTTTTATTTTCAGGGTCCTGCATTAGAGTACTCTGTGCTTTGCAAATATTGGGCAGTAATTAAATATTGAGCGCTTTCATTTTTCAGTCAACTGAATCCAAAATTTGATGCAGAATTACATTTTTAATAACAAGATCACATGCCAGTTCCATTTATTTTTAATCGTTGCACTTTTATATGAAATCTAAAGTAAAGATAGACAGTCAACCTTTTTGTCAAATCTATTTTTAAATTTGATGGGGATGATATGCTGAAATTGAGTAGCAAATTTCTTCGTTAGCAAATAATTGTTAAGCTATTAAAATAACATGACTCTAATGTATAACACATGTTGATGCTGAAAAATACTTTGTTTAGGAAGTCATGAATATTAAGATATTTATAAATAATCCAATGAAAATTAAATATAAACAATATTCTTATTGACTCAGTTTGCATCACATGCGGTTAATTGCATAATAAATTATTCTTTGAAACGATTTGAAACTGAAATGATTTATCGCTACGTCGCGCCTGATTTTTGTGTATGTGTGTATTTTCTTACCATGGTCCAAAAGGCATTTTCTATACTGCTAGAAATAGACATAAAAGTTCCAATTTTAAAACAATGCTCTAAGTGAAGGTGGGAAAATTATATTTTATGCTGTTTGATTCGATACATGTGAGGTGCAAATTCTAACTTTTTATATAGTCCCCCATTTCTATCTATCGTTATTTAGTAAAGAATGTTCGATCTCTAAAACTACGATAAAAGGAAACATCATCACTTAATCACTAAAATTAACCGAGTTTTAATTCATTAACATAAATAAATAAGGATCGAATGCAAAATTATTTTGTGAAAAAAATTCACAAAATAGTGCATATTATTTATTTGTAAAAGATTCTTTAAGATCTCTAAGGCCTGAATTTACATACAAAAGGTTAAAATTCATGCAAAACGGTGATTTCCAATGTTTCTTGGATCGATCTTAGTTACAAAATAACGGTACCTTTTTTGCTTAAAATGTGACAATGTGAAATATTTTTTTCTAAATATGATTGATAGAAGAGGAAGACATTATAAAAAAAAATTAAATTTCAGAACTTTTTGAGGAATATATTTATTGACAAATAACATAAAAAGGGATTTACCAATCCATCTTCCCATCATTTAAAGTATTTTTTTCTAATTGAAACTATGTCATTAGAAATTAGTTACTGGGCCCCGAAAAGAATGCCCTGTATATTTTTCAACTATCATTTTAAGTTTCATCATAAATATATTTTATGACAAATTGTAAGCACGTGGCTGACATTTTATTTGAAGTTTTACATTCCTTTTTCAATGCCGAATAGATTCTACTCATGACATTATTGTACATGCTTTCAAACATTTGTTGACGTCAAATGCGTCAGTCATTTTTAAAAAAAAGCATCATAGAATATTTTGATGCTCGATATTTTTCTGGGTGGTAATTCCCTTTTTAAATTTATCCTATTAGCACAAAATTTCCATTAGCATTGTTACGATATCTGTTATTGCTTGGCATTCAAAATATCTTGGACATATCGGTTAATACTTCTTGCTAGTAGTGATGCTTCTATCAGAGATCTATGACCTCGAATTCAGATAATTTTCTCGAAACAATATTGTCCAATGCTCTTTACTATCTTCATTTATTGCTAAGAATATAAACTAACTATACGGTAAAATATAAACCAAACTTTTAACAGCTGTATTTTTTATTGATTGTAAAGATTTGAAATGATCAATATCAATTGGAATTCTTTTGTGCAGTTTATTGGGGTTTTTTTTTTCAGTTTTTACCATTTAAACAAATAATCATTTCTATTTAGGCGACTATTTGATTAAAAAGTGATATTATTTAAAGAAAAATTTATCATTTTCATTTCGTTTTTTCATACCTCTTTGATTGTCCCACTTGATTTTCATTCAGTATAATTGCCGTTTCTTTTCTTTTCTAATTCAAAAATTTACTCGCTTTCGTGCATGCGCCAATCTGTTTTAATTTGACCAAAATAGGAATCCGATAACGGATGCAGATATTTTTATATATATTCTTTTACTAAGCAATACATCAAAATAGCACATTATTTCATAATAAAACAATTATACAATGCGAAAAGAAAATGAAAATAGAAAACAACAGCAGGAAAGATTAGCAAAAGATAAAAATACTTTTAACAAAGAACACCAGGATTTTTTTTTTCATAGTAAAATAAAATAACACAATTCAAAAACAAAACAGCAGAAAAAAATAGCAAAAGATAAAAATACTTTAACCAAGAACATCAGAAAAATGTTATTTTTATTTCTTCCTCTCCGTGAAGTAAAAATTGTTAAAAAGTTTATTTTTTAGGTGGGTTTACACGAGGCTAACTATTGCGTGTAATAGAAGATCACGCCTACTTCCAGAAAATCACATGACCACAACGGGACAATGGTAATGCGTCAATGGTCGGGACAACCGCTGACCATTGTCCCAACGACATTGTCTCAACTGTTCACACGAGGACAATACAGGAACAACAGCAGAGAGGCAACGATTGTGCACAACAGTTAGTCTCGTGTGAACCCACCTTCAGATTGGAAACTAATACTCATTAGATTTAGTTAAAACACTTATTTTTGTTGACCAAACGGTATATGCCGTTCATGTGAGAATTATGTTCGTCTCGTAAAACATATTTCATTTTGTATAAAAATTATTCAAAGCTATTTTTAAATGAAGCATTTCTGTTATTTCTTAAATTACAGATATCTTTTTTTAAGCCTGCGTTATAATTCTTTATGGTTGTTTTTTTCCCCTTTAGTTTTACGTAATGGAAATAAAATCGATGCTTTTGTTATTACATTTAAGCCTATTGCCATCTTTTTTTTAAAAAAAAAATTCGTGTAATTTACTTTGTACAAAAATTGTTATTACTTTATTTAGTTATTTTTAAAAGAAGGATTTATTTCATACTTAAGATGTTTTTTACAAATGTAATAAATATTATCCTTTTTTTTCGTTCAGTCTGATGCAATGAAATAAAAATCTGTTCTATTATAATTTAACTCAGATATCTTAAATACCGTTTGACATCTTTATATGACAATATTTTATTTTTAGTGAATATCGGAAAGTTCAATGACGTTCATTTCAGAAGTTAACGTCATATTTGCGAAATTATTCTGGAATGTTATACAAATTCAGTAGGTCATCCAAAAGTTATCCAACCTTCATGAAGTTCATTAAAATAGTGTTTTATCTTCTAATAAAATTTTATGTTTCACTATAGGAATTTTTTTTATATGTATTTATTCTATTCTCAACATCATGTATTCAGTACTGTGAAAATAAAATAAAACTATTTTCTTAGAAAAAAAATATCAATATATAATCAAAAAGTTTCTCCACAAAATCATTGAGCATTTCAAAAAAATATTGCAAATAAGAAATTATGACATTTTGGTAATTTTCATAATTAGTTTGATGTGCTTTGGAATCTACGATAGATTACAAGTTTTAGGGCATTGAATGGATTTCTTTTTATGTTATCTATATTAATATATCCGTTCTCCAACCAATAATGTTTTCATTTCGCTTTTTGTTTTAAAGGCATGATTTCGAATTCTAATTTAAAGTTTACTTGAAACGAGTTTAAAGGGCTTTAATTTCGGCGATTATAAAGAAGTAGTTAAACTTTCTGAAAATCATAGACTTCAAAAACGACCATTATGAGATACACGTTTAATATCGCTATCATGATTTTTTTCAGAAAATAATTCCAATACTTAAGTTTTTTGCTGATGATTTCAAATTATTTTTTTAAATAATCAAACAGAGAAAATAATTCATTATGTCATCAATGAAAAGCAAATTACTTAACTTTTTTAATAACATACTCGCCTATTTGAGAATGTCATCATCGCCATGCATCATTATTTAAACTAACAATAAGTTTTTAAAATTAAGCTCCTGTTCGGCTACCCCCAATATTATTTGTCCCAATGAAGAATGTAACATTTTCTCACATATGCAAATGACACGTAATTCCAAAAAGATATGTTAAAATAAATTAAAATTTTCTATTGGTTGAATAAACAGGTTCTGGGGATATAGAAGCAGAATACTTTTCATTAAAATTCTGTGGAAATTTTTATAACTCCTTATTTTTCGTTTATCAGAATAAATCACTGATTACTCGAATCAAGATTGAAGACGATTTCTTACCTTGCATTCAGTTCAGGTTTATTTTTTTCCCTTTAAAATTGTTTTGGCTCAGACTAAAGAGTCAAACATGATAAAGTTACCTGTTTAATACTTTGAATCGACTTACCAAATTTTTCATTAAAAGAAACCAATAAACAACAGATTTCGAACATTATTCATCGTTTTTTCATGCTTGCCATTCATTTTTGAATAAATAGATTATTTTTGAGAAATTTAGCAGTGAAAATAAAAATCAAACGATATTTAAAATGTCATCTAATATAAAAATTGAAAAAAAAAGAAAGAAGGCAGATAATTTTTAATAGAATGTTCATGCATATTTGTCCAAAAATGTGCTGCCGGCCAATCTTTTTATTTAGCATATTCCTAGCATAATTAGCATATTCCTATTTAGTATAATTCCTAGCATATTCTATTTCCATTCTCAGGAAAAGAATCATATTCAAATTTTAAAAATATATATATTAGTTTTTATGCAGAATTAAATTGAGAAGATAATAAAAATTGAAGAAATATTTTTTTTCGATTATAATAGGCTTTTTTTCTTAACAAATTTTTTATGTGCCTGATCATTTTTATTATTATTGCATATGTTTCACAGACAAATATCGTTTCCCCTCCCCTTCCATTTCTCTTTAAAGATATGATTGAAATCTTTTGGTGTGTGAACAACAACAACAAAAAATTGTTATTGACACAAGAAATTAATTTTATGAATGTACCAAATTTGTTTTTTAAAAACTCCTCCAAAACTTATTTCTTTACTTCCGAAAAGGGAAGCATTTCATGAATATGTTTAACTGGTATTTTTGCTGGTGAATGTTTCATTTTTTTTTTTTTTTTCCTTCTATGAAAAATAATATTTTAGAATATATATATTTCTTACATATCGCGAATATAAGCAAATGAAATAGATATTTAAATATGAAAGGCCTTTCAGCATTATTTATCAATATCACATTGTTCTAATGGCGCTCTAAATATTTCATCACACATTATGGAGTCCAAGTAGTTGAACAAGTGATTTTGATACATCTGAGATTTATCATAACATTATTATTAGAAAATTATTATTTTTCTTATTCCAAATTTCTTATTTATTTTTTAAAAAATGTAAAAGTGAAAAAGAATGTATTGAATAAAAAAATATCGTCTGCACTAGTTATATAATTTAACCTCATATTTATCGCTTTATTTGACTTCAAAATTTGAGATAGCATTAGATATTGCATCATTGCATTCGACTGTCAAACGATCGTCAGGAAATTTATCAAAATCTTCTACGTCCGAGGTTAAATATTTCTAATTTTTTTTATACATTCGCACATTTCGAAGGTTATCATAAAAAAGTCATTCAAGGACATTAAATGGTTCAACAGAAAAACATCGAAGTTTTTTTAATCATTCTCTCTTTGATGTTTTTTTTTCTAAATTTCGGGCTAATTTTATTAATGTGTTCTATCATTAATTTATCATTTGAAATATTTTATTTACTTTACCTGTAACGGAAATACTTAAACTCAGAGATGATTTCTTTTTTTGATTTATACTTTTAATTTACCGAAAAATAATTTTTAAAGAAGCTATAAATAAATGGTTATCATTAATTTAACTGGACAAATTATTTGTTTTGCAATTCATTTTAAAACTGTAATATTACATTTAATTAAACAAACCTCATTTCTTAATTCCTTGCATTGATATTTTTCTAAAAGTCATAATTTTGTGATTTTATAATGTTCTAATTCTATAATTGTCGTAGCATCTTTTTTTTAATCTTTTATGTTCAAAGATATTTAACAAAATAAATTTAATTTGATGAAATAATTTGCTAATTAAATTAATCACCTAAATTTAATTCAATAAAGAAATAAACTTTACTCCTTTTTATAGACTTCATAGAAGATATATTTATTTTTGATATAACATGTCCGATTTTGGCCTTTGCATCATGAAGCTACAAATTTGAGTTACATTTTGATTACGTTTAAATAAATTTAGGTGCCTATGGTAACTCGGATCTATTTTTGGGTAGTACTTCATGCTAAGAGGAAACTTCATGGTTCGAAAAAAATAATTTGTTTGATCATACATTCTTTATACACTACGTGCACTAGAGCAGTCCCTAAAATTGTGCCCTGAGTCTGTCGAATAAGGTAATTTATAATATATTAAAAATAAAGACAGCAGTGTTGTAAGAAAAATAAAATCAATTTAAAATTCGAAATAGAAAACAATATCAATGGCAATAAAATTTAAACACTGTTTTAAAGTTTAAAATTAAGTGCAAGCAATACTTATAATGTTGTAAATATAAATTTGTCAGTCTAAGTAATTCAGAAGAGCGCATAAATGTCGCTAATGAGGTTTTGTTAAATATTGTTTTCCATTTTCTCATTTGGTGCTAACAACAATTAGTTCTTTATTTCTATTTTTATTTTTTTATGGAAACATATGGTAAATGTATTATAATTGTCAAAAAATTTGATAATTCTGTGTATTAAATTGTATCGTTTCAGCTGTCTTCGTTTTGTAATTATCGTATTAACTTACATTCGAACAACCGAACATACTGAACAGATTTTACTCAAAATTTGATAGAATTCTGAAAATCTGGTGGAAAAGCCGTATGCCAACTGTCAGCATCAAAGTATTTCTGAATTATTTTTGTCCCAGGACAGGAACTCGGGTCTAAAACAAAGATATTCATCAAATTCTAGAGTTTGAACTATTTTAAGGATTATTATTATTTCTTTGTAATACGTAGAGGATAAAGTAAAAAGATGTTGATTAAGATGACAGGAATAAATAATGCAGAAATAATGAAAAGGCAATATAAAAGTTATTCGAAAATTACGAACTAATTTTAATATTTGAAAGTCACATGAAAACATTTTGTTTAAAGGCCTATAAGAGATAATTCAAAGGAAGATGAAAAATTAGCATATCTGTGTTGAAACACTTTACGTTTATTTTGTCATCTAAGTAACGAAACTTCCAAAAGAGTCAATCTAATCTAATCTAGAGTCCAAAAATAGACAAGCAGGGCATATGCCAACAAATATTCTATCGTCTCAGAAAAAGATTCGAGAAAAAAATGAGATGTATCATATGTTTACTTCTCTGAATACGTATACTATCAGCTTTAATGGTTATATTTTAGCTTCATGTCAGAAATGTTTAAAAAAAAAAAAAAAAAAAAAAAATGAAACCTTTTTTTAAAAAAATCTTATCACGTTAAACAAGCAATTCTTGAGTGTGTGTGTGTAATATTCCTTTCCTGATAGATAGGTATACAAATTTATATCGTGTATCTCGGAAATAGCTCAGACGATGATTTGGGTCAATTTTTATACTTAGATAAGATTTTGTTTTCCAAGATTATTTATATAGATTTCTTTCTTTAAAAAAATACGCGATTTTATCCAAAAAAAAAAAAAAAAAAAAAAAAAAACCCTTAAAAAAATAATTTGCTATTAGAGCTTTTTTGCTTTCTGTTCTCATGCTGACAATATCATATAGCGCCATCTCGTATAATTTTGTATCACTCGCGATAAGTTCCGATTTCACCATCACAAAACTGAGAGTAAGTTCAAAACTTCTTGCGCTCAGCCGACCTCCCCTTCACCACTGAACGTAACAGTATCGAGAGGATTTGTCGTGGTCTAAGTTCAAAATTATAGAAGATTATTTTGGACAACCTGTTAAACTAAGTGCATTCACGAATTATTTTATTTAAATGACCAGTTCATATGTAGGTAAGACTAAGAAGTATTCATATGTAATCAGTATGTGATTCGTGTTTAAGAATTATCTAAGAAAAAAAAAAAGTTAAATTGAATTAATTGAAACTTGAACATAGTCAAATCAAATACAGCAACGTTCATTGTTTATTTTATTCGATTTTGTTCATATCTTTCAAATAATTATGTTTAATTAAAATATATAAAAAATATATCAAAATATATAAAAACTACAAATCTTTCATTTTGTTATCCGCTACTAGTAATAAAAAATGAAAAGCACATAATTGAAGGATTGGATGAAATAACGCTATTGCTTTGAATTTCGATACATTTATAAATAAAAAAGCAATGTTCTAAACAATATGCAAAATAAATTTTCTAAAATTCATGTTAAAAACATACAGGAAATAAAAATTTACATCTCTAAAGATATTCATATTGTAAATTTCACAATTGTGTAAAAAATTGTTTTTATTAGATAATAAGCTTCAAAGTTAATGAGAGAAAACTTAATAATTTCAGTTAATTTATAATAAAAAATCTTATTAAATTCCAACATTCTTTTCTTAGTGAGAACCTTTAGTAAGAAGATATATCATGAAAGAAGTAATAACATTCTTATTTCGGTAGCATTTGATATGTATCAACCATATGTTCCATAGAGTTAAAGTTCTATATATAAAAAACAAAACCATATAGCAATTTTACAGAAAATATGCAAGCCTAAAATCATTAGCAGAGAAATATAATTTTCTGGCAAATTTTCTCATCATAGATTATAGTTTTGTATTCGGTAATTTCAAAGATTATTAATTAATATCAACAATTTATGTGACTTCTTTAGTGTTGGAATTATTTAATAACATGATAAATCTATAAAAACAGATGACTTTTTTAGCATAAAATTCGAATACTTTTTATTAACTAGAATTATGTCTTTAAATGTATTTACATTGTTAATATAATATCATCATCGTTTTTCCTAAACTTTGATTGTTCTAAATTTTAAAACGAAATGCTGTTCCATTGCCACCCGATCTCTTAATCGTAATTTTAGCCTTTAGAAATCCTTTAACTGAGCAAATTTTTGTGACTCGTGCCACGGCTTCTGGAATTTACAGATCATTGAACAATATTATTTCTCCATTTACCTTTGTTTACTGAAAAGCAGGCAAAATACTTCCTGCTTTTGTTTTTACAACTTTATTTCTTTTGTATTTGTTTCCGCCCCTATTTTTTTTCGAATATAATTTTACAATTTAATTTTAACATTTCTTGTGATGATCTTTATTTGCTCTCTGTAGCTCTTAATGTATATAGTTTTTGTCATGTAACTGCAAAAATTTTAAAGATATATCGAAGCATTTCCGTTTGTTTTATCAGAATATGAAGTCATGAAAATTATTTGATAAAAGTAAATATTTGCTTTGAATGCGTCGTCTGTTTGTAGATATGACCTTTTAACTTCAATTGACCAAATAACCTTGGTTTAGTCATTTCACTAAAAAATCATTAAACTGTTTTTATTTAACAATGATTCTTTCATTCTTTTTTT
>JAPMOQ010020117.1:0-17626 GCA_026543055.1 Argiope trifasciata | reverse complement strand
AATGACTTAAATGGATTAAGACAAATAATAGCTTAAAAAATAGTAATAGTGGTACATGATAACTTGAGATTTGCGATCGTATAATATTTTTAAAAATTCAAACTGTTTTGATTTTTTATATTTAAGCTGTTTTTTTATTTAAACTTTTCTTTTATTACTATTATTATTAATATTATTATTTTCTATTATTATTGCTTTTTATTTGATTCAGCTGACTTTTTCATATCCTTTACATAATACCTAACGTAATGGGTTTTGTCTCCTCAAATATTACATTCCTTATTTTGCTAGCTGATATTTTGGAAAAATTATTGGAATGCATGGTTCTAAAGTTTATTGCTCCGCTTTTGTAAAAGGCTCCTCAATATCTGAGAGCAATTGCTGTCTTTTTATGAAATCCACTTCTACAAATGAAATGAAAATCGCACGCTTTCGCCATTGGAATCGATCTGTATTATTGGAATAACCTTTCCAATTATTTGTCAGATATCGTTTAACCACACGCGCGATTTAATGGAATCAACTATTTGTAATTTGCAATAATATTTGAAATTAGCGGTCAGTTTAACTGTAAACAGTATATATATTTCTCCTGGTACGTGATTTTAAAGCTATTCAGGTGATTTTGAGGAATTGGCAGACTATCTTCTATCATAATACTCTTTCACATAAAGCCGGATTTTATGATATTTCTTTCCGCTTATTAACCAAGCTATCAGCTTATTTCGGATTTTAATTCTTCTATATATTTATATGCGAATACCTGGAAAAATGCTCTAAAATTTTCGGCTTTCTTTCGTCGAGAGCAGCTTATTTGATTTGAATAAAATATTACATTTAAAACTTTCGCAAAAATTTTCCAAAATGGCGGCGAATCGAAACTAAACTCTCCATGATAAGATTTTCATAATACACGATATTTTAAGTTAAGAATAAATCTCAAATTTTATGTAGCTGAGTTTTAATTCATTCTATTCATGGTTTTAGAAAAATGCAAACTGCTTTTGCAATCTTTCAGATCTTCTGACAATAACTCACAGTGTTATTTCCTCTTCAGTATCAGGAGTCGCGGTAATAATTGACAGCGATATTTGCTGTTTAAAATATGGAGTTCCGATTTGTTATTGAATGCATGTATGGGAGATCGGCATTAGCAGATCTGATACTGAGAATACTGATACTGACACTGCAAATAGGAATGTTTTGTCATCAGATATAAAATCTTTTCTGTGTAATTTATAGTGTGCCGTGCTTTGGGGGTTCTTGCAGATTGAGCGTTTATAAAACAATCTCTCGAAATTCCCAAGACTTTTATTTGTTGAAATCCCTAGAAGATGCAGGAAATGACTGAAGTTATGAGTCACACCGACAAAGCTCCAATAAAGCTAATATATCAGGAAACAAACAGTGGTCTCTAATATTTCAGGCAAATAACAGTTTCTGTACACTGGACTAAAGAACCCTCGCTACTCTCCAGTAACCATAGTCGGATAATGGTATGATTAAGGGAGCGCCTAGCCCATCAAGGTGGGGCTTAATCTCTGGTGGATGACATAATAATGAGGGGCCTGGCGCTCAATATTAGGCGTTACCATCTTCGATGTGATCTGAAGATAAGCAGAGTAAGAAAGCCGAGGCACAAATGAGGCAAAATCTGTAACGTCTGGTGCAGTCGGAATGGGTGAATCATTGTCCAATTGGAGCAGGATCAGGGAGTGAACCTGTTAGAGCCAATCAAAATATAGTTACTGGAAGGCGGGTTGTAGGACTTGAGATAGCTATTACATCAGTGCGTTTAAAATTATAAGCTTCTTTTAGTTGTCTTGGATAGTTTTGCAACTTTCAGGAGACCTGGCAATCCATTAAGAATGCGTTTGATTTCCTTGAGGGCTTCGAGAACATCTCTCATAATGTAAATTTCATCAGGGGTGATTTCTTCCAAAGGTGGCTTCGTGCTTGTTTAGGAGTTGATGATTTTTAAACTTAAGCGAGGGTTTCAGAAGATTGATCTTGGGTTCAAGAAAAGAATTTTGATAATTTTGGCATATGTCGGTCTTCCTGGTCTGTAAATAAGCTTTGGGAATTTTCAGCAACATTTACAAACTACGAGGTGTCTTCTTTTGTTGCCTTTAATGCAGATAGTTTCAGATATTATCTCTTTGATTTCACATTCTCTTGTTGGCGAGGGGGGGGGAGAACCACCACATTTTATGCATTTAGGGTTCGTTTTATAGTTCCCAGCAGAGTGAAAAAGTCTAGAAGCATTGTAACATAATGTGGCTGCAGGTTTCTCTCTGTAAGATTCGATATTAATTTTCAGATGCAATAGGTTCGTTTCATTGTAGATGCTTTGTGAGTTTGTTGATTTCTTGATTTAGATGAAGAAAATAGGGTACAATGATTATTCTCTATAACTTTTAAGTTGAGATATAACTTCATGTTTTTTCTCTTGAAGTGCAGTCTTGAATTCGTCTTTATCAGAATTTCCGGGAAGTCCCTTAATAATTACTTTGAGAGGTCTTGCTTCGTTACTTTCAGATAAGAGAAATTCTTCATTTGAGTCTTTCAAGAATTTAATGATTTGATTTCTTTGCTCATCTGTGGTCGGTTGAATGGAAATAAAGTTGTTGGTAAATCTATCGACAACATCAAGAAACACTTTATGGATTTTTTGAAGTGTTAGATTATAATGGGCCGAAAGTTTTAAGTTGATGACAGGTACATTATTTCTTTCTTCTGCCTCATCCTGATGGGCATTAAATTTATTATCCGTGGGGAGGGGAGCTGCATCTTCGTGGTGCACAGGGCTTTTAGCAGCTTTCCGTGGCGAGACAACTTTAAATCCCTCATTTGTAATCGGTCTTTTGCCTCTCGATTCAGACTGTCCAATCACCATAGTCAATTGGTTGTGGTATTTATACCTGATTTGGCTTGAAAATCTAGTACTTTCGCCAAGGCTCTGGAAGGATCTAGACTATCTCACTTCATAATGATCCTAGAGCTGAGGTAATGAAATTTTAAAGACGCAACTATTTTCGCCAAATCGTCAATTACTAGAGATGTCGTCCGTTCGTCAAATACACCTAAATGGCTCGTTTTTCACTCCACAATCTGAGAACTTCAGATTGCGGAGTCTCAGATATCTCTGAGATATTTCTAGACGAATACAAATATTTATAAAGTTTGTAACAGCATGCTGTATGTAAATTGTAACAAAACTTGTGAACAGAAAATTTGAGTAAATGTCCTTTTTTCGGATGGTAATCCCAGTTCTGAGTAAACTGAAACAAGAAACCAACATTTAAAATAGAAAGAAAATCGGAAAAGAAACCACCCATTAAAATACTTATTCCTACTAAAGCTCTCGGTATTAGAGTATTTATCTCGGTGAATTAATTTTGAGCGTTTGCTGCTGATTGACTTAATACAATTTCTATGCTGATCATACTAGACTTTCAATGTTAATCGAATTCTATCTAAAATTCAACGAAGCACGATATCGACGTGAATCTATTGATGGAAAGATAGACTATATATCTTTTGTGATTGACGTCGAATTATATTGATGGAAAGACTTGTGTTATTCAGATTTATTTAATATTTCATAGGTAAATAGAATATATGATGGCTTATTCTTCTATTTAATGCATAAAATTTTTCTATCGTGCAGGGTAATTATAAAATAACAGGATGAGATCTTAGCCTAATAGTGGGTTCTGTACTGGACAAAATATAACAAAATTGGGCCACCATGTACATAAAAGTTTGTGATTTCGATTAGTGAAGAAAAAAAATTAGTACACAAAAAAACGCCGATAGGAGAAATCTTGTCTGCAATCGAAAATTTCGTAATGTTATTTGCATTTACGAAAAGTTTATGGCACGATATCAAGGATAAAAGGAAGGGCTGAGGGAGTTCAAGTCATTCTGCCAGAATTCACTCATAGATGGTGTTGTCACTACATGAACGTGCATCATTAATATAACTTTTTTATAAGCTGGATGAGAATGCCAGTGTTGCTCTTCGTAAATACAGGTGGTTAAAACCGTTAAGCATTGGACCGATGATCATAACAAACTGACGAAGAATAGTAGAAAGATGTTAAACAATAGGAATTATTGGTGTGCAAAAGGCCGAGGGCGATTACTGGTTGTGAGGCTACTTGAGAGGCGTTGCGTATCAAGGACATGTTGCTGGCATTTCTACATTAAAAGAACACATTTTGGCTGGTTGTATTGTCGTGTGCCAATGCGGAGTTTGAATTCCGTCAAGGATCGAAACTCATGACCTTACGATTTGCAGCCACCTAACATACCCCCCATACAAAGGTGATCACAAATGCTTAGTCGCTGTTACTGGCTTATTAAGTTACCACCAAAATGCTCCCCTACCAATGAGTCAGTGGAGAGACGAATGGCATTATAGTGTCAAGCGTTATGGCGAGCGAAAAGAGTGTTTCGGTAGCGCCAAGCGTTATGGCGAGCGAAGGGTGTGCTCATTACTTCTGGGTTAATCAATTTGGCAGGTTGTATTGTGGTGTTGCGCCAAATGTGGATCTTAAATTGTCACCAAGGAACAATTCAAATCGAACTCACGGCCATACGAAACCACGTAGCATATCCCCTATACAAAAGTGATCACTAATGTTTAGTGGCTCTTACCGGCTTATTGAGATACCATTACAAAAGAACGCTATGCATTAGATGAATAAATGCCTATATGCTACTGTTGCGAAAGGCTTGCTAAATACATCTTTCCTTCTCCTCCAATCAGAAGAGTGGTTGTAAATGACGTAAATGCGGACTGTTTTTTTTCTAAGTATCTTTTTTTTTATTCACTACTTCTCTTGTGATGTGATCGTCAAACGTAGTATTGCTTTTGTGCTAGTGGTTATAAAATATGCTTTTATGTGTCACGTGCTTCAGTCTTTTAAGTATATAATGAATCAGGAACCACGCGATATCGGCATGTCAACCCACTGATACCTTCAAGCGACTTTTTTTTTGGTTTCGTTTTTTTGCGAACCGTAAATGAAAACCTCGTGTACAGCATGCAATTAATTTTTGAAACATCAGGCGGCTGGTTATATCCTCCGCCATAATTCGTACCTTGCTATAATAAACATTGGTTATTTATGGTTTCCATTGGCAGTTATATATTACTTTTCTCTATTTAAGTGTTTGCAGCGCCAGGATTTTACTTATCGACAGTTTTCTGTACCAATGATTTTTCTTGATGAATCAAAATCGCATAATTTAATGTGTATGGTCGTCAAATATTGTGATCTTTCGTCCAGTACATAACATGATACAGGAACCTCCTATTGTATCTTGATCACCTTGTATGTGCATAGTTATTTTTAAAAACACATTATTTTTGATTTTTATATCCTTATAAAATTATTCATTCCTATCTAATAATATGTTTCAAATAAATTAATTTCTTTTGTATTTAGAATAAGGAGTAATTTTAGAATTAGATCGATTCATCAATCATTTGATGGACATCAAAACTTCGATACTCTTCGAACTTGATCGATCTAATTCGACCTTTCATTGTTGGTCGAGCTTGATAGAAATTTCATGAGAATCAAATCTGGTAGTATCTTCGATTTGATTCGCAGGCATTACTTTAATGCTTGTTTGTCTGAAAATCTGAAGACCTTTTATAAACCTTCTTATACGAAGGGTGAACAAAAAAATGATATTTAGAAAGTAGGAATTGTGGATCGAAATATTGTTACCCAGAGTTGCAGATACATGGTGCTAGTTTAGACCGGTCACTAATGCTGTACTAACAAAAAAAAACTATAAAACTATAAAAATGCTATATTAACCCTTTCGCGACGGGAATCGCTAACGCGCGCTTATCGCTGAGGCCGGCAGTTTCTTTTGCGAGTGTCTGTCCAGGGCCGGAGGACTTTTTGCTGTTAAGCCTAAATCCATGAATTTACCGAAGTTTCAACGCATTATTTAATAATGCTCTGTATAGAATTTGAATGGCATATGCTTTTTTTATACATTTATACATATTTTATTTACTTAAGTCATTTCTTGTTTAAATATATATTTCACACATTTTATTTTCAATACATACTTTAATGACGTTTCGACATTGCAACGGTAAAAACAGAAAGAATTCACGTCTACAAAATCTAATTATCCACTGAAGACTGGACTGCAAACCGAAATAACCAACTCTAGCGAAAATAAAACTCCCTATTTACTATAAATAAAATACCACGTGCGAATTTAATGAGCCGTCATAAAGCATTCCAATCGGAAGCATTTATTTCCCCCTATGTTTATATAATCGAAAACCACGTGTATGTGAGTCATGCTTCTCTCATTTCGAGTAGAAGGTCAGATCTACATGTATCTGAAACCATATGGACATACAATGCCATCTTGTGCCGAAAATTATATTTTTTAAAACGTTCTAAGACACTGGCACAAATGTGTGACGGCCGGCGGTGAACGAGAAAAGGCTCTGTCACGCCGGTGTGTCGGTCGGGAAGTGAGCGTGTTTCTTGCTGGCACGTATATGTGCCAGTAGGCGCGAAAGGGTTAACAATAGATACTGGATACAAATGGTAATTAAGAGACATATGCGGTGGTCCCTTCTCTACATAATTCCCAAACCTATTGAGGTATTTATCACGCCTCTGGACAAATTGTTTAACCCGTCTTGGTAATAATCAGATTCTTGTCTAGTGAGACAGTTATCGGTAGTTTTTTGAACACCATTGTCTTATGTGAACTTTGTTTTGGATAATTGTTTCTTCAATGCCAGGAAAAGGAAATAGTCACTGGGAGCTAAATCGGGGCTGTATGGGGAGTGGCTCCAAACCTCCCGCATAAACGTTTCCAGCAATCTTCCTACTCGCTTCAAAATAATGATACCATTTCACCACTTGTTATCTTCTTATTACTTCGCTCCCATACACTTATTTGTCTGTGATTGTCTGATGGGTACACAGTCTTGGCTATTAGTAATCGTATCGCACCTCTGTACAAGAACCTTATTTAGACGTCTTGTCATTACTTCGCTGTTTCACTTATCAGTATCAGCACTATCTCCTCAGACGATCGGTTTAGACAGCGCCATGTGTATCCACTCAGGGTAACAATATTCCCATTCGCAATTTCTACTTTCCAAATACCGCTGCTTGTAAACTTCTTTTTGGATCACCCATCCATATTATGATAAATTGTAAAATTCATTTTTTGGCATCAGTTATTGAAGCGACTCTATCAAGATATTTTTAAAAAAATTTTGTAGTCATAAATATGTTTATTATATAAAAGGGAAATTGAGCAAGATAAACAGAAATTTCCTTTTAGAATTAAGAAAAGCTCTAATTAATATGTATATTAGGAAGTTACTTATAATTGCAGTAAATAAATATCATGATATATTGAGAGCTACTTGTTTTTTTACGATACATTCTGATGATAAAGTTCGATCGAAGTCGATTCGAAGCCGCACTTCCTAAGAAACACAAAAAGCTCAATATTGCATAGATAAAATCGATTGGAATCGGTCACATATTTTGTTACTTATGGCACTTATAAGTCCGCTGACATTAAACCGAAATGAGCGTCTCTTGTTTTTCCGGTAGAGCCACCTAGAGTCAAGAGTACTACTAAGCTATTTCGTGCGTCACATTCGCTTGCACGACACCTTTTTATAAGAAGGGGGGGGGCACATTCACATACCTCACTGATAAAAAGTAGAAGAAGAACTACCACTTGCGCTCTGGCTTAGGGGTTGCGTGTTCTGGGCGTTCCAGGTGCGAGTCCCGGTTCGAGCATGGTTGTTATTCTGTGTTCTATCAGTGAATAGTGTGGCCCCCTGTAAAAAGGGGTTGTGCAAACGGGTGTAGAACATGAAGTAGCTAAGTCGTATTATTGGCCCTAGTTGGTGTTACTGGAAAAACAAGGAAAGGTAATTTAGGTATAAAATCGCTTAAAACCAGCGGGCCTGTCAATGACAAGTACCATTGAAAGGAACATTCATGACCAAACAGTGACTCGAACCCGGGACACTTAGATAATGGGTAAACCCCTTTGCCAATACAACGACCCGGGTACATTTTTTGGCCAAATGTAATAGGCTGCCTGTAAACTCTAGATGAAATATAAAAATTTTGTTGCCATAAATATCTTGCCAAATTTAATTACAATGACCTCTTTTTTCAATCACATTTGTGGAATCAAACAAAAGAAAGAGATACAAGCTGTCAAAGAACTGTGAAATATTTTTTGTTCTTACATTCATATTTCATAGAGTAAAAATTTGGAAAATACGCTTTTGGTTGAAACGAGATTTTGTTTCTGCAAAGAATATGTGTATGACAATCTTCGGAAATTCAATGTTTTACTTGCAATAATGATTGATAAATTTTGAATTCGCATACATTAATAATTCTTAAACCGATTGTTAAATTTTCAATTTTTATATTTCAGTCTCTATCTAAAGAAAAGGCATCCAACTTTGAAAAATATTTACTGAAGTCTGTTTAACTGGTAATACATTAATTGCTAAATTGTATCATCGCCACTAAAAAACAATTTAAATTGAATACTATTATGGATTCAAACATTTTCAAATTTTATATTGAAGAAAGAGGAACTTATCGCTCAATTTACCAAATAAAAAATATTTCCGTGATCTGGCGACAAACAATTTCGAATTAAAGAATGAAAGAAGCGATTCTCATTTTCCTTTTCAAACGAGATGTCTGTGACATGAAACTTTTAATGCCGAGTCAACTGTTGGTTTAGAAAGACTGGAATACTGATATCTCTTGAACAGTTTATCTTTTCGAATCCATAAGCCTTCTTCTGATTGCTGGTTATCTGCTTATGGTTCACATCATCTATCCATGGTATAAAATGAAGTCTTCTGAAATCGTGTGTATGTTGGAACCCCACTCGAAAAATAGTTAACGGATATCGGAGATATTTATACCATTTATTACAGCATTTATTGGGGAAGGTTTTAGTTCATTAAAGTCATATCAAAACAAAAAATGGAGTTTTATAATTGCGATTTTAATTATTTTGTGCATGCGCGAAAATCTCAAACTGCACACTTAATAATAGCTTAGTTTAATTATATTAATGTACCGTTGTAAAACAACGCTAGGGCTATTTTGGGACTGACATCGTCATTTTTAAACCACGGTTAGACGACGAGGACGACACCTGAGCTGGCACCACACCACACCAGTGGGAGGATGTTTGACCTCGACGGATTGAACGTGCACCAGACCCATTTACACGGCGGTTCTTCGGTGGAACTGGGCTTTGAACCTGCCTCCGGTTTCAAAACGGAGACTTTACCACCTGGCTACCGCAGCCCCACGTGCTAACAGCAAAAGCTGTGATAAGCATATGCAATAAGTTTTATTTTGTTGTTTACCTCTGATTTTAAACAGCAATTCAAATCTCAAATCACCCAAAGAAAAGAGATCCATAGCGAATGTAAAGGAAAGGAGAATCCCTCTTCAGGAAGGAGAGTCTTTTGATCAGCGAAATAACCATCTCTCTTTGAACCGTACTGCAGCTGAATGATGGAGACGGAAGGAATCTTCCGAGGAGCGAAAGGATCGCCCGTCTGCTGGCAGAGAAAGACACTTAAATTGGAGACAGAGGAGAAGAAGGGAAAAGACAAATAAATTTTAAAACGGCTTTTCTATTGTATATTTTGAGTGGTCTGTTTTATCTACGGACGTATCCTTTTTTTATCTTTTTAACAGTCTCAATATCTCTGAATGCGTACTATAAAAAGAGTTTTGTAGCTGTTTTTGATGATTTCTTAATACATATTGTTAAGTTTGTTTGATGTTGCCCGCGTCGTATCGGGGGGATTAAACTAAACTAGACTAAAGTGTAAAGCTCATTTTTCTTCTTGGCTGCTATGCCACGTGCAACGCTATGCGAGTAATGCTAGTATCTTTATAAAGTGAAGTGACCTTTTTGTATAAAAATATACAATGGGAATACCTAATGGATATCCTATGCTTGCCAATTACTTAGAGAGCTCTTCCCTTATTTGAGGCTCATTTTATGTCGTGAATATAATTTTAATGATTCGTTATTCAGCCTTAGGTCGAGGGTTTAGAAGTGAAAATCAAATTTCACCAGGTTTATTATCATGTGAGAGCATGATCCTGTTTTCGATAGAGGTTTTTGAATAATTGAAGCTCGAAATCACGTTGGCAATGGATAAAGCATAAATGGGAATATTCATTAGCGTCTTATTATCGTGTGTGTTTTTTTACAAGCTTTTAGCAGTGTTAAATTATCATTATGCCCGCTTCTTTGAAAGAAGATGCGTTTTCAAAAGGTTGATATGCGTTTACCAGCATTGCTTTATTATTGCGTGTACTTCTCTGACAGCGTTTTGAAAAAGTTGAAGTAGAAAATGACATCTTAACTATTACTTTCATGGAATATAATTATTTTCGAAGTAAATGAAATAATTTAAATTTTTAAAGTAGTTTCAGGTTAAGTAGGTTAAGTAAAACTTCACTCGAGTTTTTTTGTAATAGTTTTGATAAAAAGTATTATCTCTTTTCCTCAGTGGGGAAACATTGAGGGAGTTAACTCCTGTTCTAAGATGAATCCATTATGAAACAGTTTTAGGATCTCTGAAACGAGAAAACACCAGTTTGTATTTACAAAAATATTGTTTTCATATAAATTCAATATAAATTAAAAATTTATGTTAAATAGTTTATCATTTGCAAATCACATTGCAATGAAAACGCTCATTATTGGGGTTTCAAACTTGGCATTCCTTTTTGTGAGAACATGATGCTGTTTTGGTTAGGGCGTTGAAGCTCGAAATCGGGTTGGCAATGAATAAAGCATAAACGGCAATTTTTATTTTCTATTTTCTTTTCTTGGTTGGCTAAAAGGTTTTTCAGCCCTCATCAATCTCAAAAGAAAAAAAAGCATAGTATTTTTTATAAGTGAAACGAATGCGCATCAATATAATCATGTTATCAAAAAAATTTTAGCATGATAACTTGAAATTTGCAATAACAGATTTCAATTTTTTTTATTTGAGATTTCTTTCAGATTTACCTGCATGGAAAGGAAGAGACGAAGATTCAAGAGAACACTTAATTATAGAAAGCATTTTTATTGCAATTTGAAAATTTTTTAAATGACTGAAACAACATTTCAACATTCTTATACGATACTGTTTTACTGCTTTCTCTTTACAAATAAATGGTATCTGAAAGGTGTCATTTCAAAACATTTTCATCTCTGACAGATTTTCAATGTAAATGTTTGTATTCTGGATAGAAATCGTAGAGGAGCATTTATTATTCATTATGTTTATAAAATCTTAAACCTTCTCGATCGATGATCAACGCTAAATTTGAATTAACATGAGAAACATTCCCGTTTGGATGATTTTAGAGTCAATTTTAGTAGGCGAAATCTTCCAGTGTAATCCTTCCTACATTTAAAGTGTATATGAGTTTTCAATTTCGATGAAGGGTTTTGTTATTTATTTCAATTCCTACCATTTGTTTACACACACACACATACACACACACACACACATATATATATATATATATATATAAACTTGTAGTGGATAACACTGATATTAATTTAACTTGCAGTTTTATTTCAAATACTAATTCATTTATTAAATTTAACAATTTTTTGATAATTACTTAATTAAAATAAAATTTTACTTTTTTGGTTTAAGTAGGAATGGAATAAAAAAATATTTATATATATATATTTTTAAAAAACTACTTGTTTTTAATTAAATAGACTGCTGCTTATAGTATCAAATGCTTCCAACTAAGATTTTAAATATTTCTTTCAAACATTTGTTCTTCATTTTTATTCATGGAAAGTTCAAACAATCTTTTAAAGCGAATTTATCAAGTTCATTTTGTACATTTAAATTTTTTTTATAATTATTTCAATATCAAATTTTTACGTTGTGTGAAATTTGAAAAGTATTATCATAATATTAATATGTAATCATGATAAAGGAACCATTATGTTTATTATCTATTTAAGGAGATACTTAATTTTTATTTTTGCACAAACTTCCAAATGTAGAGAAACGATTTCAATTTTTAGAAGTGAACAAAATAAAGCTGATTATTAGATTTGCAGACACTGTCTGTTGGTTTATAAAGCCGAGTCTTTTTGAGGTGCTTAAAATTCTCCTGATCTTTTGTCTTGCGATTTCATCTTTCAGAATTGCATCAAATCATTTCGTGCCGCCATCATTTG
The DNA here is from genome assembly GCA_026543055.1 of Argiope trifasciata. NCBI lineage: Eukaryota > Metazoa > Arthropoda > Arachnida > Araneae > Araneidae > Argiope > Argiope trifasciata. Next base: position 5,347 of record JAPMOQ010020117.1, on the reverse strand, counting down.
CAACATTGAATGATCTCTACAAACCTATTATCAGTGCTTTTGCGAACGCATACGTTATCAAACTCCAAAGTCTCAGGTATGATTTGAATTACTTCATAAATATGTTATGTTGATGAAGGAAGACATGTAAAACTTGTAAATTAATAAAACCCCATTTTGTTTTAAATATGACTCGTTTTCAGAACTACGATCCGATTTGAAACAAAAAGAGAGTTAAAAATCGATTTTTATTTTGAAATCAGTCTTTAGTAATATGAAACCAATGTTTGTTTTTCAAAAATGTCCTTTCTTTCTCTATTTTTTTGTATGCGATTCCAGTAAATTAAAAAGGAAGAATTCGATGCGACTTGTGATTATTTAGTTTCACAATTTCTCATAAGGGATAAGATTTATGAATCTCAAAACACTACATAACTTTCGAAAGAGATAAAATAATTTCCCAAAATACTCCGAAAGAATACCCTTTTTCAATTTTAATGCTTCTCCAGTCCTTTTAATCCAATTTCCCCTCCCATGAAACACGATCCCCCCTTCCCGCTTCCGATTTTTGGCGGGTGGGTAGAAGAGGAAAAGGGGGAAATCGAAAATGTATTTTCGTTTTCTAAAGATTCCACGTGATTCAGCAGAATTTTTTTTTTTCATTTAATTTTCATGAAATTCTATACCTTGCTTTTCATTTTCCATAATTAAAAGCTGCAAAATAATATGTCTCGTATCCAACCGAACGTCCCAAGAAAATTTGTTTTTTAAATAAATACAGAGTTATATTTCCAGGTATAAATTGATTTTAACATCTTTAATGCCAGTTTTTATTTTCTCGTGTTTTATGTTGCGGCTTAAGGCACTTTACAACCGACTGACATATTAGCTATTTAAGCCGAATGAGTTGCTTTTGCTTTTGAAATAGCGCAAAATAGGCCAACAAGAGCACGACTTAGTTACTCAAAAGTCACAACCCTTTTTACGGGATGAACTTCATTAAGGCATTTTATTCCCTCATCCACAGATCGTAATTTAGACCTGAATCAGAGAACTATCACCTCTGTACCAGTAACCCCATTGGTATTACTCTCGAAATGGAGGACTTTGTGACCATGACAGATTTATACGTGCGTCAGTCAACATATACACTGAGATTCTTCGGGTTCGAACTCGAAATTTAAGGGCAATGCCTAAACTCGCAATAACTAACCAGCCAGGGTTTTTCATCTCCCAGAAACTGTTTTTTTTTCACCTAACTCTTTCAATTTTCAAATATTAACATTTAAAATGACGAAATCAATATTTTTTGTACATAAATTTGAATGTACATCTTCCTGAAATTTTAGAACGGCTTTGAAAAGGAAATTTTTGAAGAACACCGTTTCATCTTCTTAGAAAAACTAACTAATTTTTATATAATATATACGTTTTACTGTAAGGCTAAGAAATTACTTAAATCTTCTGCTTAATCGTGACTTTTATTCGCTTTTATCAGTAAATTTTAAGTTTCACTAAAATTGATTTTTAAAGTATTTAAAATTAAGTATGAGGTTATTAATTGGAAGTAAAATTGTTGGCAACGAAGGCAAAATTGTACAGAAATGTCAAAAATGGAAGTGCTGAATAAATAAAAAAGCAATAAAAAAATAAATAAAAAATTGGCAAAGTGAATAGTATTGGTTGAAACCCTTTGGAAATGTTTTATGTTTAAATAATGTGTAAACATTAGTTTGCTCGATTCATTGTTAATTGCATACAGTACCTTGGCGAAAGTATTGAAATTTTGAGAATGTAGTGGGATAAACATCCTTGCAATGAACTTAACTCTCAATATTTGTAACGCATATTTTCTCTCTCTGTATATATATACATGTAAATATATATCTTGTTCAAATTTTCAGTTGTTGATAAAATACTTGTTATTCATCCACTCAAGTTCAAATATATTTAAAAACTTGTAGTGGATTTTTTTCAAATATTAATTAATTAATTTTTTCTAGTAATTTTTATTTGTTTGCCAACGTCATCAAGTTCTGAAATTACTGACTTAACACCCGATCCTAAATAATATGATATATATAAATAACTATCTATTACCCGCGACTTCGTTCTCGTGGAAAATTTTTATGTACACGTATGAGGAATGACGTTCTGCTCAGCAGTCGGCAGTGGCTGTCTAAAACCGTCTGCGGGCAAAGCAACAACGCCTTCCGTCACCGCCTGGTTGTCTCGGATGTCCTACAGGTTGTGGTTTAACGCCTACATACTCTCTCGTCGCATACTATTTCCTTGCACTGCTAAAAAAGAACTCCCAGCCAACTGTGTTTGGTGATGTTGCATATTGAGGTATTTTAGCTTGCAAGATGAAGAAGCAGTTTGAAAACGGAATGTGCGGTTCAACCACCGCTTAGCAATGCTGTCGCAATGTCCGCAGAAGCTACAGCAAGAGCTATATTCCGCCCCTTCCAGAGTCGGGCTGGCAAGAGATTCAGCACAAATGTCTTATCTGCACCCTCAAGAAAGAAGGAATAATCCCTCCTTTCCATTATTTACTTGATTCGGTATTTTTTCTTAGACTTGACGCTGCATGGGAAGTAATCGTGGTGTCATTTCATTGACCTGCACTTCTATAACCATGGAGCCGTAGTTTCTCTCCTTCACAATTTCGCTTGTAAGCCCCTCTTTGCTGTAGTGGGGATGGGCCGAAATCAGCAAGACATTTTCCAGACATGGAAATCATTTTATCCTCAATATATTCCAAAGCTCTGTTAAGGATTAGATCATTGTGAGTGCCATATCCTCTGACAAAGCGTCCTTGTATTTGCCACAGTTGAAAGGGGGTTTGATAGTCTGCAAGTGCTCACTGATATTGCAAACAGATCTTTCGTAGCTACTTTCATAGCCACAGCTTTATTACTCCTCTTCGAAAGATTAGATTTGCGTTTTCTGGGCATTTCGAAAAACTATCAAATGACGACAAATCTAAAAAATTAAAACCAATATAAAAACGATACAGCATATACACGAAAAATATATAACATAAATATAATAACAAAAACTTACAACTAACGACTTATTTACATTGTATACACAAAATAAAACAAAACATCAAATCAAGTCCAGTCAAATCCATTTTATCTATGGCTTGAGATGGAGATAGCTATGACAGTAATATACACATAATTTTTTTAACTCTTAATTTAAATGAAAACACAGTTATCACGCGCGAACTTTCAACGCCGGTTGGAGTAAATAATTGCAGGGGGAAACATTTTTTATTTCCTTTATTCTGTTTCCTTTTAATTGAAAAGTACTTCAGAATGAATCTGGAAGATCGATTCATTAAAAACATTTGATTTTAAATACATCAAACACAAAGAAAATGAATAGAACCGTTTGAAATAATCGGTCGAAATTCTGCTAAGCTTAACCTCATTTCTGTTGGGAAACAAAACCGGGGCCTTACTTTGGCGGGATTTGACCTCAGCTGTGTTGCATGAAAGTTAGTTTTAAATGAATAAAAAATGAACCACTCGATGATCCAGAATCAAAAGTAGCTTATCTTCTATTCCTGACTATAATCTGTCTTTGAGCTAAATTTCATCTAATTCTGTTCAGTGCTTCTGGCGTGAATGAGTAACAATCATCCATTCATCCAAACTTTCACATTTATAATATTAGTATAGATATAAGAAAATAAGTAAGAATTTAATTTGAATTTTTAAAAATATATGCATTATTTGTTTCCATTCTGGGCTGTTAGCGTACGCATGAAAAAAGTTGATTAAGAGAAAAAAGTAAAGAGTTAAAAGATTTTTTATAAATCAGCGGGGTCTTGAAACGTGGAAATACTTGAACTAGGGCATGATTGATTTTCTGCGATTAAAAATTATAATATTTTCTACATTTCTAGAACAAAATAGTAAGAAATATATAAAGAAATCTGGAATCTAAGAAAAGAAATAATATGTCATCTTATCATATTACGAACTTATTTAAAATTGTTGAAAATAATTCCCACTAATTTAAAAGCTTTTAGTGATTATTTAAAATTTTAAAATTTTTTATTTCTAAGTTTGAAACATAATATCTATATTAGTTTTATAAACGACTATTTTAATGCAGGATTTATTAACTAATGGATAGTAAGTAATGTAATGAAAACAATTTTTAAAAACATATTCTTATTAGTGTATTAAAAACATTATTTTCTTTTTTATTGCTTCGTCTGTACTTGCTTTTTAATTTATAATTCATTATTCTGAACATTGTGGAGTTAAGAAATCAATAGAAAAAGGGATAACATAAATCAATTCATTTGCAATTAAATTTTGACAGTATTAAAATAGTACATTGTCATAAAAATTATATCTTTCAAATTTTTAACACATTGGGAAAGGAATAAAAATTGATTAAACAAAAAATGATAAATTTAGCATGTAAAAATCCTTATTTAATAGGATTCTAGATTAATGTGAGCCGCGGTGACCTGGTGGTATGGTCTCGGGCTCGAAACCGGAAAGCTTCAGATTCTAGACCCGATACCAGCGAAAAACCAAATCTTGTAAACGGGTCTGGTGCCCGTTAAATCCGTCGGGGCCAAATGACCTCCCTCTGGTGTGGTGAGGAACTTTGGAGAGGGGGGGATGTTCCAGCTCAGTTGTTCTTGTTATCTGGCCGTGGTTCAAAATTAAGTGGTACTTTCGAAAATTAAGCCCCACTCTATTATTTCCTCTCTAAACACTTTTAACCAACTATTATTATAAAATAGCAGTTCAATATTCACCTTCGCTCTCTAAGAAAGAAAATAAACACTCGTACCTTCTTAGCACAAAGCCTTTATTTACACCCTCCTTTCGGATGAGCGGCTCGTTTCGAGGGGGTTCTAAGAAGAAGAATGGAACGATATCGTCGGAATATCATTGCTAAGGCAACGGAAATCAAGCGGAAATTCGTTTTTATAAACGTTTTCATGCTAGTTCTGGTGGAATGCTTACAATAAGAAATACAACACCTATTATTCAATCAAATTCCTCAGCCGTTAAATGGAATTACCTTTATTAAATCTTAATAATGCGGAAAATTTAATCAAAAATTATTAAATCTGGAATCAATAGTTTTTATGTGTTTTTTAAAATATACATCCTAAATAGTTTTTAATCAAAAGTAACCATTCTTGGTTTCTTTTTGTCAGTTAGTGTTTTTTTTAAAGAAAATAGAGCATTAGCGTGAAAAATAATAATAAAAGAAATAATAATAACATTTAAAAAATGAAATCTGCAATCGCAAATTTCAAGCTGTCATATCAGAACATTATTGTTTTTAATCTATTATTAGTCTTAATTAATTTAAGTCCTTAACCGGT
>JAPMOQ010020116.1:0-13076 GCA_026543055.1 Argiope trifasciata | reverse complement strand
ATTAAATCTGGTGTCTTGCCAATTATTGTAGTTCAGTTTTACTAATGGAAAGGGCAGTCTTTGCCTTATTTGTTTCTCCTTGTAGAAGTCGGAATTGAAATGCTCGGCGACGCCGACAGAAATTTTAAACTTTTTCAAGAAGCAGTTAAAGAAAATTAGGAAGAATTTGAAAATTCTAATTCAGAAAAATTACCTGCATTGCCCATTTTGCTTACAGAAGATTTTAAAAAGATGAAGATGTTAGTTTATTTAAGTGGTTACTGCATCCACAGTTTTTATAAAATTGAAACATGACAATTTGAAAAAAATTTTTAACAGTGACTAGACTAGTCGATATCTTTAATTCAAAATTTTTGAGGAAATATTTTCTGCTTCAAAAAATGCATTTAAATGTAATTTTCTATTATTATAATGCTTTACAAACCCATGGGAAATGGCAATTGTTGTCCCAATTCACACGTCATGCAGGAACCTTGCACAATTTGACAATTACAAAAAAAAATTATCTTAAATAGATTTAATGACCATATGGAAAATTAAATCTTTCAATATCAATCTGGATTTACCCTATTGTTAGGCAGTTTCTTAGAGTGACAGAATGCATGGGAGAAGGTTTTGTCAAACAATAAGAGGCCAGTGCAGTTTGGCGGATATTTCTAATGCAATTGATCACGTCTGAATCGACGGGTTCATTTGTAAAATGATACAAGTGTAATTCCTTGGTCAAACTAAACCATTCACATCTGTCCAACAAACTCATTATAAAAAAACAAAACCTCACTCTCAGAAAAATCCATACTAGTGAGTAGTTAAAGTTCACATGTTTTAAAATATTTATCAATAACAGGCCCAGAAACCAGAAAGTTAACATCAGCTTAGTGCTGATAATATGACACTGTTTTACATAGAAGTGACAAATGATCCTGAATACATTTCAGATCTCCAATGACCCTGAAATTGTTTTAATTCAGTTAAACTCACAAATTAAATGATAGAAAATTCAAATTAATACCAACACCTGACAAGCCATAATGTCCCCTGAGAAACAAACTATCACCACTAACAAAATGATTTTAAAAAGAAATATGGTAGAGTAAAGACAGAGTTTATCTGGGATTGTTCTGGATAAGCACTTTTAAAAAGCATATAAACAAAATTAAAGAATAATTATAAAGGTTCATGCCATGTTAAACTACAACTCAAAACTAAGAAAAACAAGCCTTTAGCTTACAAAAAAACACATGTTCCAGACTCCAATTTTTTTATGTGTCATCTATTTAATCAAAACAGAAAGTAATTGTTATAATATTATCATATACTCCTAATGTTATAAAGCATAGTTTCCCAAATATTCTGAACAGATAATTAGATTTTCATGATCTGAAAGATTATCGATGATAAAACTTTTGACATTAAATAGAAAGGAATTTACTTTATGGAATACAATTTTATAAAGTTATATCTTGGTAATTATTTAGAATAAATCACAAAGTTAAGACAAACAGGAACTATTGTTGGAAGATGCCACAAATCAAACCTCACATCATTATTTAATGATTCTCCAGTTATCAATAAGTCTCTTGCAGTATTTATTTCAATAAAAAACGGCATTAAAGAGATTTTGCAAAATTCGAACCTATTACCATATTAGCAAGATATTGTAAATTTTATAGCAATCAGGTTTCCAATGAAGAAAAACATCTTTCAATTTGAATAAAATGTAACACTTCTAATAACAAAAATGGAAAATATTTACAAATTTAACTCCTAGTCAATCTGTACCAGTAGGTTGCTTCCACAAGATGAAAACTAATTAAAAAATATATTTCAAAATATCCTTAGTTCCAAAATATCACAAAATATAAATTTTCAGCAATCAGCAGCTATAATTAGATATTTAGTGTAAAAATAATACCAACGGAAAAATTTATAATTTTGAGCCAAAAAAAAATGATTGAAATAACACACTGACTGCAACTATAACTGATGAATAGCTAATCAAAATTATTAGAAATTATATGTGAAATGATAGACAATTCATATCATTTCCTTCAAGAAATTCCATTTTCATACTTCATTATGAATTCAATATACAATAGCTGCCAATTAATGTGACAATTTCAGGATTAAGAAATCTGATAGCTTTAATAAAGTGATAATAATAACCAAATACCTTAGAAATTCTTGAACTGCAGTTAAATGGTAATTAATCCTGAAGAATCAACTAGTATATTGCTTCTTCGCTTATAAATTCTTTTATTTTTACATTTGTTGAATCATAAATATTATATAACGGCACATTACCAGAGTTTGGTATTTGTAGAGTTTTCAACAAAATCCATCCGATCAGTAATAATCAATGTTTGCATGCTAAAAGATCCCTAAAATTTTACAAAGAAATATTGAAAATATGACATTTCAAACACATTGCAGCTTTGCAATGTTCAGATTTGGGAAAGAATTCGAGGAAAAGAGAACTAATGTGAATATGACATTCATATGGACAGTATACTAACCTCCGAATATTTGTTAATGATAATAGAAATTTCTTTTGGATATTCTAATATGCTATTCAATTAAGCTAATAAATCAGATTATGTCAACTACATTAATTGATGAAATCACCTAAATAATTCTTTTTGGTTACCTTTGAATATACCAGTTTAGAACTTGGAAAATTTTGATAATACAACACAAGTAAGAACATAAACCATGATCATATTAAGCAGTATCCACAATATCAAAATTTAAATAATAAAGAATTTGTAAAATGTTTTCTGTTTAATAAATATGTTAATTTCAAAATTTGAGGATTAAAAACTTGTATAATTTTGGTTATACTAAACACATGTTAACAAAAAAAAATCGTGTCTAAAAGGACGTTGATAGAAAATTATAACGTAGCAAAAGGTAAAAATGGAACTTTTCCATTATCAGGATACAAATGTCACTAAGCAGACTTTTTGACAACAGCACATAGTTGACATTTTAGTACAGGAGACAAGCTGGTTGCATCTTGCTTTAAAAATGTGACAGCAAAACTTTATTGGTGGAGATATTCTATTTTGCAGTGGTTATATCATTGTTGGCAACTTTATGCCTCTGCCCAGCTAACATAAAAGTTATCTCAAAAATTGGAACCATACAATTCCATAAAATATAAAAATAAATGTTAAATGAAGAGTGGGAATGACTCTTACTGAGCTAAATGACTTAAATGTGACTAAAAACTGTTGCTAAACAAGAAAAATATTAATGAGTATATGAGAAGCAAAAAAACTTTACATCTCATATAGCCATTATGTGAGTTAAGGTATAACTTATAAAGGCGTTAAAATTTAATGAAGCAAGAGTAATGATAATAATGCATCACAACAATAAGAATTTGGTTTTGTTTCATAGCATAAAAGCCATATTCTGCCAAATATACAACTTGTCTTAAGATACCTTGTATTTTTTTTTTTTTTTTTTTTTTTTAGAAATAAAAAAAAATTAAAAGCAAACTCAAAGGAGCTTATCAATTTCAATGTCATATAAAAATAAATTATGGTAAGATTCCTGCTTCATATCCTTCAAATCATTAATATTACCAAAATAGTTATGTCTAAATGTACCAAAACTAGAACATTGCACTAGAATCTGCTTAGTGGATGAATGGCAATGACGAAAGGAATATACAGGTGTAGGTTCCGAATTGAGAAGATGGAGCTCAGGGTACTTATTTTTATTTTGTTGGTTCCAAAGACTTGGTTTTTCTCATGATGGTCCTTTGACAAATATTAAAAATCCTGAGGGACAACTAATATGCCCCGAGACTAATATTGTTTACCATACATGAACAGAAAATAAAACAGTTACCGCAACATAATTGCTACAGGTGGTAACATCAACCATACAACAGAGATAATTATTAAGAATTAAATTTCAGGCTATCTGCATCAGTTTTCACATTTCAAACAGTCAGTTTCTTATAAAGCAAACCAATAATAATCCTTGTGAGGTAAATACCTTCAAAACTTGATTATTTTTTTTCATACAATTTCAAAAATAACTGAAAGTTCTTCTTTTAAGGAACACAGTCATTCATTTATAATTTATTTTGGTAACTTCTAAATAATGAATAGGTTATAGAATTTCAGAACATTTTCCAAATATATATATATATATGGTTTTGAAACTTCCTTTCAAATATACTTTATTATAAAAAGTAATTAGTTCCTTCATATTGTCGAATAATTTTAGACAAGTTTACACGAGATATGCAATAGCAAAAATTTTCAAAAATACTGCCTTCCTATACGTATGTCAATATTTAGAAAGCACTTTTCTACATGTTAAACTGCATTGATATAAACTGATTTCAAGGAATTCAAAATATTGTACATAGTTTTATTTCTTTCTTTGAATTAGTATATGAAATATGATCTTATGTAACACAAATAATTTTTTGAATTTCTATTGGCAATTTAATAAGATAAAAATTGATTTGTTGTTGTTCACAGATGAGAAAATAACTTCTAAATCACAGCAAACATTTGTCATTACATGCTGAATGTTTTCGCATATATGTAGATGTATTTTCTACCTTGATAAGTCTAATTCACTTGATAAAAAATGCACCTTAAATATAAAATCCATGCGCAGAGCAATCATTCTTTGAAAGAGTAACTTTAAGATCTTCCTTCAACACACATCACATAACAGACGTCTTCCGCTTAATGATTTAAGACGATACATAAAAGCTTCTAACAAAGAAAACCAGATCAATATTGAAAGCGATCTAAAGAAACTCGACACTTTATAAACAAACAATCCTCATTAAGGTGAGTTCAAATGAATCCATGCTAACGAAATAAGAACAGAAAATGGCAAAAATTACATTTCTACAGTTTCAGACAATCCCAGTACTTAATAGAGTAGCGCTAACCGGAGAACGCATTGGAGGGTCTACCCATGTTCCAATTAGTGCCTATAGACAGCGCTATCAATCTGCAGCCATCTATAGGCGCTAATAAGAATTATCTCAATTCCAGGACTAGCTATAATATGGGTTGTAAGATTTGGCAAATAAGCATAGTTGTGGTGATTTATTCTAATATTTTTCATTTCCTTTCACGCGATTAGGTTTTTCATTTTATCCCGCTAAAACTTTGAATCAAACCATTTTGATTCCTGTACTCCATCTGAAAGTCGTTTACTCGTTCTTTTTTTTTTTTTTACTTGTTTCTTCAACATTCTTTTAAAAATTTATCTAATGATTTTTTTTTATTTGAAATTGAATCTGATGTATATAAATTTTTATTGTTATTAAAATGTATTTAATTATTAAGAGTTTTTTTAAGTCATTTAAAAATTATTAGTTATTAAATAACTTATATAAAATATAAATTTATTTATGCATTATTCTTTATCTATTTTAATAACAATAAAATAAATAAAGATATTGTATAATTATTTTCTATTTGAAAGCAAAAGTCTCCAAACGTTGAAAATAATAAAATTATTTTGATGCAAAATTTGAATAAATAAATGTTTTTAATGTTATGATTAGAAATAACATTTGGCTGCAAGGATTCTTCGCATAATACACGTATAAATTTTTTACTGAATAAAAATTCTTGTCTAATAAAATAGAAAGTGTGTATGTCTGCAGAGAAGAAAGCTTTGGAGGGCGGGAAAGTGAAATGGTTGTTAGTGCAATTTTTTAAATATTTATTACTTAAAAATGCGAAAAAGTTTGATGTATTTCTGCAATAACTTCCAAAAATGTTTTCATATAAAAAAGATTTTGACTCGTCTTTAAAATAAATTTATATGTATCTTTTAAAAAGATTCTTTTCTTGCAATTAATTCGTGCATTCATTTAACAAAAATTAAATCTATTGAAAATACTTCATAATAATTGACATAATTTAAGTAATACTAAAGGCATGATGGACAGACCAGCTGGTCACCGAAAGCGGCAGGAGCATCCCTAATTATTCCGGTTCCATTTTCAAAGAATACATCTAAAGATAATCCTCCTTATAACGTAAACGTGTTTTCAATGTGAAACAAAACAGTATATATGAGGGGAACGTGGTGTTAATATATTAAATAGTTTTAGATAACAGACCTTCTTGAGCTCTAGTCATGTCATACATGGAGTATCTGCTTAGTTACACTCCAACTGCGCTTAAAATCCGAAATTAATATCTATTGATTCTCTATTTAGCATTCATGTTCAGCTGCCGGATATGCACCTCTATTCTTACATTAATGTTGAATGTGTAGCATAAAAAGTTAATTGTTCTTTAAATTTCTACATATCTTATCTAATCAACTACTATTCTTTAAATAATCTAAATTTGTTCTCTGAAACTGTAATGAGCTTGCTTTTAGATATTTCATGAAAATAAGCTGCATAAATCCATTCAAACCCATAATGGTATTTATAATAGATAATTTTATCAAAAATTTCTAAATTCTTCCAATTTGACTTCAATACTTTAAAAATATAAATAAATTTGCCTCGAAAACTATTGTTATGACTGTTTCCAAGAGACATCACTAGAAGGATATTGGAAAACCTATCAGGAAAAATAGAAAAAAATTAAGAAGTAGCCGAAGCAGTCCTCGGAGTTTGTAGAAAGAGAATACCCTACAATGGCAAACATTGTGTTGTAATTTGTTCAATTAAATCCTTCTTCCGATGGCTAATCCATTAATCTTATCTGGTATCAACGACAGATTGTGACCGCTCGTTATCTGCTAGGAGAAAACAGATATGGAGAAAAACTGTCTTCGACAGCAGATTAAAGAGGTACTCATAGTTTCTACAGACTGCTTATATTCTCGTTTCAAATTTATCACAGAAGTTATTCAAAAAAAATAAGTGCCAAGCCGATTCAAATCTTTCATTCGAAATACCATAGTATCATTTCATTTTAATCCATCTTTATATTATTCCTTTCTCTTAATAACAACAACAATAAAGTAAATAAAAATGGTTTTTAATATTGACAAAATCAAATTCATTCTTGAATATAGGAGATTAACAAAAAATTGCAAGAAACTTCTTGAATTGTTTACTTGCAATAGCAGATATGACCACATTTTAGATTTATATATCCATCTGCAGATTCTCTTGGGAATTTCGGTTTCTGTAGCATTTGGTGAAAGAAATATTTCCAATTAGAAATTATTTATAATCATTAATTATGAAACATTTTTACGATCATTAATTCAGCGAGAATGCTTAAATTATTCGGCAGTCGTATAGATTGAATCTGAAATCAGCCGGATTTCGGATTTATATAAAAAGTTCGCAAAAGGAAATAAAAGCAAAAAATAAATAAATAAAAACCTCCCTAATAATAAACTACATTAATAATCTAAGTATTTACATAAAAAAAATCGAAAATTCAAAGAATTATTCATTTCTGACAATTTTCTCACTTTTCAATTTTGCACCAAATAAGGAATTTTATTGGACCAAAATAACGAATTTTCGTATATCTTTATTAAGTCACTGAAATAAATATTATAGTGACTATTTACTGATTAAAGATATTTCAAAAATTTCGTATTCATTTGTTGGCTAGCTTATGTGCTTTCAAAAATTAAAAATTAAAGCATATGTTTTAAAGTACGTGTAAATTTACGAGTACGTTTAGTTTCTTTAATCAGTGCGAAAAACAAGTTTTACTCATTTTCCATTTAGTGCTAATTTCTATTTTCGATTTCCATTCCAGTGCCGAGTTGTATCTGTAACAATCTTTTATTTAATACTAGTCACCGACCAACTAGCTCACCAAAATTAACGGCTGCTAAAATTTTTAATTTTACATCTCTGGCTGCCGGCGTCCTGGCATAGGGGTAGTGTATCTTCCCCATGTTCTCGCCGCACCGGTTCGGGCATGGTTGTTTTTCTGTGTTCTGTCTGTGAGTAGTTTGAATGTGGCCAACTGTAAAAAGAGGTTGTTCAAGCTGATGTGAAACAGGAAGTACCCAAGTAGTACTATTGGCCCAAGTCGGCGCTACTGAAAAAAACAAGGGACGCTAATTTAGGCTTAATTTGTTGACAACTTTCGGTCAGCGAGTTTATAAAGTGTCATGGGTAACAAAAACAACCACATAACTGGGTCTTAAGAGCTTCTTCAACAAATTATTTATGGGTTACAAATTTTGATAGATAGTCTATAATAAATATTACATTAGAAGACTTCTAAAATTCTGTATTTCTCTTATTTTCTGGCAACACTACTAACCATCATGGATGCACTTTGATATTTTCAGCCTTTTAACAGTATAATATAATTTATAAGCTGAAGCAAAACAAAAACTGGCATTTTTCTTCATATTTAATGTACTTTTTATTTTTTTATTTTTTTGCAGAATCAAATTATTATATCGCATACTTTCCTGAAATTTGCTTTGCCAAAGTAATAAATTTTGTAAATGAAAGGATAATAATTAGCACTGCAAACGAAAACTGAACTTTTTTTGGGGGGGGGGGGCATTTAAAAATAACTTATCAGTAACTTTGATATCCATCCAGAATTGTTATGTTTTTGTAATATCATTCTTGATATGCTTAATATTTGCACAGTATTCTTAAGATTTTTGTTGGAAAATGTGCTTAAAATATTTTTTTTAGAAATTGATTAAATATGGAAAAAATATTTATATGACAAAAATTCACAATCATTACAAAAAATCTGAATACGTAAAAATGACACTTGTACTGTAATATTTTTTTAAGTTATCAAGAGAAAAAAACATCAAGAACTTGCTTAATTTTTATTTAATTAAATTTCTAAATGAAATTTGAAACATTGCTGCAAATTACACATTTTATCCTTCCAACATAGTTGCTTTATAAGTTTGGTAGCTCACTGTCTAATTAACAGAGTGTCAACACCCAGATACACAGAACACATATTACAAACACATATTTATCTTTATTAGTAGTAGAGATCGCTCCAGGTGACCAGATGGTTAGACAAAAATATTGATTATATTTAATTTCAAATACATTATTTAGATATCACTAGATATCCATGACATCGCAAAATTTCTAGATATTAAAGATGTGTTGCTTTTATCGTCTTATGTATATTTCACTCTTATGTAATTGAAACGTTTAATTATCTGATTTACCTTGCAATTTCATGATTTTATACATCTCGTTAATTAGACAGATATTAAATAAAATTTCCTTTCTTTAGCTCTCAAACAATTTTTAAAAATTAAGTGACCGATGATTTGAGAAACAATAAAAAACAGCTTGGATTTCAGGGTAACAACGTAATTTATTGTTGAAAATCAGGAAAAAATTAGGATTTTTATTGTTGGAAAGAATTTTTTTTTCTTTTAAACTTTAAAATTATGTAAAAATTACCTTTGTTCTATAATATTTTCGAAAATTATCGCAGAAAAAAGTCAAAATTTCGCTTCATTTTAATTCGTTGAAAGTTCAAGATGTACCTGTTCCCAGCATCCAAGGTGTATATGCGCCAAATTCGATAGCTTTTGATCAAACAGCATGCCATGTGGAGAGCAAATACTCAGAAACTCAAGGAGACATTTTATTCATCTTTATTATTAGAACAGATAATGCATTTCATGTTTGCGACGATGAAATTTTATAAGGAAACTTTCATTCACTCTCTCAAGTGGCAGAGTTCCGAAATTGCACAGCACGTTTGTATTCTCTATGAATATACATAATTTTGCAATTTTGCTAGGAATTAACTTGTGAATTTGTTTAATTGTTGATACCACATGAGTAATGCAATCTGATACTGAATTTGAGAAAAAAAACAATTTATTTTTTAAATTACATAATACAATTAAACTACACTAATTATAAAGATAAATTTGTATGCGTTTGTATTGGTACTGAACAGGGTAAATCATTTGATCTATAAATACCAAATTTTACGCATATATGAAGGGCAGAAATTTGCATTTCGCAAGCGATTTTTAAATTTTTTTAGTTAATTGAAATTTGTGAAATTTTGACGTTTTTTATAATTTCTGAGAATATTACAGCAGAAACAGTTTGTACATAATCTTAAGATTCAAAACGTTATCTTTTTAATCATGGGAAATTTGTTGTCATATAAATTTCCATTTCAAAAAAGTTTTTTTTGGGGGGAGGGCTTATTTCTTAACACAGCATTTTATTATTTAAGTGAAACTGAAACCATTTACATTGTTGCTCTTAATACCTCACCTTGGCATTTTCACATAGGTAAGACCAAGATATGAAGGTTAGGTTTATTTTTCACATGTTGAATTGTCTTCAATATAAGGCAGAGGTGTCCAAACTATTCGCGGCACGGGCCGGATCGAAATTAGATCCATGTTATACGAGCCACATGTATATACAAATTGAAAAATATCATTATGAGTAAAGTAGCATTAAATACTATTAATTAATATTATTTTATTTTAACTTGAAAATACAAAATACTAAACAAACAAAGTATAATTATATAATTATTTTATATAAATTGAAATATTTTCACGCAACTTCTAATGCGAATGATGAAACTTTTTTTTTGTTGTTGTTGAAGAATGTCTTTATAGTTGGGATCAAAATTTGTTACACCAATCATAAGCAATGACTGCAAATGATCATCAGGTAAATTTGCTCTATATTTTGATTTGAGATACTTCATTCGAGAAAAAGTTTGCTCGCACACGAAAGTAGTCCCAAACATTGAAATGAATTTACGAGCAAATTTCTTCAAATTTGGAAACTCTTTTGCATCCAAATACTTATAAAAATCTATTAAGTTTCCTTCCTTGTATTTGTCCTTGATTTGTTCGTTTGCTTGAAGATCAATAATTTCTATTTTAAGCTGGCTTGAAATTTCAGCAGCGTTGCAATCAAAATGCAATTTAAAACAACAAAACAATAAGACTCTGCTTATCGTCAAAATTCACATGCGTATAAAATTTCTTTTATGTTTGAGTTACCGAAATATATGTTTTTATTTAGTCTTATAACTTAACAGCGCGATAGACATTTGTGTTTGGTCAAGTACAACAACTCCGTTTTGTTGGCCACGTAGTTTTTTTTCTATATACCTTTATGCAAATGAAAAGGTTTGGGCAAAAACATCATTATGTTTTAAAACCCTCCGCGGGCCGGATAAAATCACTTGGCGGGCCGGGTTTGGCCCGCGGGCCGTAGTTTGGACACCTCTGATATAAGGCATGCTTTTAATATATATTTTTAAAAATATTTTGTAGTATCAAATAAAGTTATCTTTTGATTCCAAAGCTGATTGAGTTACGACAAACAGAATATCACTTTTTTATGAAAACTCGAACTCCCTTGATTGTCTCGAAGATACACCAATCAATGTCCCGAGTTCTCCCAAGTTGGAACATATGTAAACATGAGTTACAAGACGAGTTGAAAATTTATCATACTTTAAAGGTTGAAAACGCGTGCTTTGATGCGATGCATCAAAATTTCCAATTATAATTTTAACTAAACAAAATGTTGATGTTTTCCTCTTAAAATTCCCAAGATATAATACATACAAAAATGATACTAACGCCATTTTCCAAACTTAATAACAAAAACCTGTTATTGATATCAGTTTCATTATCATACAATTTTCTTCTTAATATTAATAAACTAAAAAATATCTAAGAATGTATTTTTACAATAATTTTCATTATTCTAATGCAATTCATTTCATTCCCAATTATCTATCAAAATTTAATTACTCAGGTAAAGGCGAATTTATTATTTTCCCATTAATTTAAAGTTGTTTTCTCTGTTACTCAACATTAAAAGTTTGCATTGCTGAGTAACAGAAAAAAGAAGAAATGCTGTAAAAAATGCTTTTTTTCTTCAAAAGAAAAGAAAAAATACTGTAAGGAAATTTAAGTGTGAATTGATTAGTGGTGGCATTTGTGCATCTAATTTTAAGCATAAGTACCCAGAATGGGCATTTATGTTTCAATCATTTGTATTCATAAGAAAAAATTGCATGATGTAATATGCTAATGTTATAAAGAAGCAGAAAAGTAGAAAGATAAGAGAGACGCATATGAATTTTTTTTTAATTTCAAAGAAATATTTAAAAAATTAATGATAAAGCAAACAATAGAGCATCACACATTTTACATACTTTATTTAAATATCAAGTCTTTTTAGTTCCAATGAGCAATAATGAGGTAGATTTTTTTTAAAGTAATTTCAGCTAAATTTTTAAAAAGGATTTTTTTCCCCTTAAAATGGGGGGGGGGAACAAAAGTGAAATATAATGATTACAATTTCTTTTTTCTTTCAATACTCAGGCTGCTGTTTGAGCATTAATAAGAACCATGTTTTAGCGGTGTAATTTGAATTTTGAGAGAAGTTGCATAGATTATTGGTTTTTATACAATATCTTGTGATCCATATTATATATATTCTACTTGTAAATGATTGTACTTTTTCTTTGTTCATTAATTTTAATTTTTTCTTCTTTCAAGTTCTCTTTATCTCTTTAGAATTTCCTAATTATATAATACACATCTAAGTTTAACAGCATTTTCATAGGCTGAGAGATGTTTCTTCTTTTGTGAATATAATGGCACA
Source organism: Argiope trifasciata (assembly GCA_026543055.1). Classification (NCBI taxonomy): domain Eukaryota; kingdom Metazoa; phylum Arthropoda; class Arachnida; order Araneae; family Araneidae; genus Argiope; species Argiope trifasciata. The sequence goes on along the minus strand of JAPMOQ010020116.1, from coordinate 487 downwards.
GGAAGTTCTTTCAGTTGCAATTAAAATATTCAAAACTATTTTTATTTTCAAAATACTGGTTTCATGCAAAATCTTTCATCAAAATAGACAGAACAAAATATATTTTGTTCTCCTTTTCATATTTTTCATTCACTATCCTTTTTTAAAAAAATGAATAAAATCTGTCTTCAATCGATTGTTATCTATTTTCTTTCATTGGTCCAATTTATAAATGTAAAAAGTTTAAATCTACCTGTGTCCTTAACTTTAAAATTTTTACTGAAGGTGAATTGGATCATTACTAAATTATTTTAGAAATTTGCCTTTCTTCACATTTTTGTAATGGGGGATGTCATGTATGTCAGGTAGACCGAGAGACGATGCGATTCGTTTTACATACACGCAAAGAACATTTATTAGCATTAAGATACACAGGCACGAACGAGCATAACAACAACTACAACGAACAAGTACAACACGAAAACTACGTCACACAGCCTGGAAGGTT
>JAPMOQ010020114.1:21722-35877 GCA_026543055.1 Argiope trifasciata | reverse complement strand
ATTTGAAGGAAAAATTTTGCAAATCAGTTCTGGTACTGATGTACTGTTAACACATCTTCTCCACACATATTGGCTAATTTATTTCTGGCTTGAACAGCATTTTTACCTTTTATATAGCAAAAAAGAAAAAAATGACAAAAATGCTGTTTATTGCTCTCCATATTTAAAAGGGCACCATCCAAAAACTACTGCGAAGAATCAGCTGCACTTTTTCACACTCAAACCTTGCTATATCAGCTCTTAAAACATAAAATGATTTTGCGGTTTAAATATGAAATTGGGTGCGAAAAATGCAATTAAATCCTTTGTCAGGAAAAAACGAAATTACTTTCCGAACGACCCAATATTTTGAAAATGAGCAAGTAAGAATTTAGTTTGATTAGTAACTGATGATTAAATGGTTACATTTAATTCTTCACAGTTTCAGTTGATTGTTTACCTTTTAAGACCAGCATAGTGCAAATAATTTTATGTGTGTATAGCTATAAAGCCAATTAGTATGTTTATGATTTGATTTTTACCAGCAAAAGTAATGTGGAATTCCAGAATGATATAATGGAATAGAGGATATGCTTATAAAAGCATTTCAATGAGAATGGGAATTATTTAAATTGTTTATAACTATTTCAGTGTGAAACAATATATTTTACATATTTCTGTTATTATTATATTTATAGAGAAAGATCCTGTTTTTTGTAATGAATACAATAGATAATTGAAATTGAGCACAAAATGAAATAAATTTAAGGGGATAGATCAGAGTTTCCCAAACTTTTTTGTGTCGTAGACCCCTTGCCATGTTTTTCCGTATTGAATAGACCTACTACTTACCTGATATTGATTTCCTGTAAATTTCTAACTGTAGTGAAGTTTACTGTTAAAAACTTAAAATAAAAACACATGTTAATTTATACATTTATTAATTGAATTTAAATGTATACTACTCAAAATAAAATTTCGTATCTGTTATATAAAATCTATGTAACATGAAATAAACATAAAATAAACTAACATAAGCAAAAAGTCAATATTTTTAATGAGAAGGATGAGCCTGATGCTTTAACAATAAATTATGAACATTTGGCGTCAATTTTATAAGGGTTAATCTTAAATCTCCTCGGCTAATGATGTCCAGTCTGTTTCTTTTATTCGTTAAGAGATTAGTAACAGCGCTAAACCCCTTTTCCACTAGGTATGACGATGGAAAGGAGATTAAAAATTTCCTCTCTATATTCCATAATACGGGATAAGTAATGGGTATGTTGCAAAGAAGCCAGAATTGCTGATATTCGTTTTTAAACTGAACCTTAAGTTCTTCGTTTGTACTTAGTTCTGAGTAAATAGGTACTATCAGTGTATGTGTTGAGATTTACTATCTTGGATCCCCATTTTCATTTCATGGACCACCAAATTTTTTTTTCGCTGACGTAGACCCCTTGCAGGTTGTCATAGACCCCTAGGGGTCGATATAGACCACTTTGGGAATCACTGGGATAGATAAATAATTTAAGTGAACAATTATAAATTACTGAATTAAATATTTTTAATTATTATTTCATAGGTACACATTACTTATTATTAGTTACTCTTATTGATTTGAGTTCATGAGTCAGTTCATCAAAATAAATTTTCTGTTTTGTCATAGTTTAAATTTTTAGAAAAAGATATTTTGAAGTTCTGTGAGCAAACATTCGATAAAGTTCATAAAATATAAATTAATAAATTTGTATATTAAATTATTTGTAATAATAAGCAACAAAATGTAAAATAACTAAGCAAGTTGGATCAAAGCCCATGATTATATTTAAAAAAAGTTATATGAAATGCTTCAACTTCTTAATTCTTTATTATTAATGAAGTAAAATTATCTTATTTTTATTTTAAATTATTACTTTAAATTAAATTTTAAAGTGGTAATTTAAATTAAAATTAATTATAAATAACTAAGGTTTATGTTCATTAAATATTTATTCTTTTTATTATTGCTGTTTTTGAAGATATTTTAAGATTATCATTGTTATTGCAATTAATACATTTGGTAAGAGGAATCTACATGTAATGATTGAATCTATCTTTACAGGAGAGGGGTATCTGCCTCGCAGAAGGGAATATTGCCGAATGCAAAAGACCTGTTCATCCGGCATTGTCGGATGCAATGGTTTGTTTGAATGAGGGAAAATTAGTGTGGCCAGTTATTTTCCTCTATCCAGAGTATGGAACAACTGACTACATCAAAGATTTTTCTGAAGATTCCAGGTGCAAAATTTGTTTCCCTTTCTTATGATAGTTTATTTGATTTTAAACTAGCCGCCTTTGGTGACCAGCTGGTTCGCCATGAGTAATGTGCTCTAAAATTTTCAATTAAATAACATATTCATTAGCCTTGAAGTAATTCCGGGCATTGATTGGCCTGAAATTAATATTTTCTTTAAGATGATGGACGGAGAGTTCTAAAAGAACACGTTTTCCTAATAATATTCTTTGATTTTATAAATCAGTCAGTTTTAATTGTCGGTTATGCTTCCAAAATATTAAAAATGTTTTTTTCGGTGATGTTGCCAAAATATTAATTATGTTTTTTTTTTAAAGGAAAAAAAAGGGGGGGGGGAAATATTGAATTAATGATACAGATATTGCAAACGATTATAGAAATATGCCATTAGGTCGGGATTTCAATGCATACCTTGTCTAAATTCCATCAGGTTTACTGTTAATAAAGATGATTTATGAAATAAATGATATAGATATTGCAAACGATTGTAGAAACCTTTGTTTTGCATTTATTTTTTTTAGAAAATATCTCATTTTATGTTTCTTTTATTTTATCCAGTCACATGCTGAAAGTTGTATTGCTTAAGATTTATTTGCGATGATAATTTTTTTTATTTGAACTTCCGGCAATCTTTTATTTTATCTAGTGACGTGCTAAAAAAACATGGTTAAAATATTTCTTTAAAAATTCGTTAAAAATAGAAGATTAAGTGATACATTAAAGCATTGATACCATTCGAAAGCTAATTTTTAAATCTTTAAATTGATGTAAAAATCATGTTCGTGCGATAATGTTTTTGGAAGTTATAGCGGAAAAACGTCGAAATTTCGCTTAATTTTTAATTAATTCAAATTCTAATAAACAATTCGAAAAAAAAGGCTACGAGGTGCACCTTCCCGACCTCCACGGTATACATGTACCAAATTTGGTAGCTGTAGGTCCAACGGTCTGGCCTGTAGAGTGACAACGCACACACACACACACATTGAGCTTTCTTATAAGTATAGATATAGATGACTAAAATGAATATTTAACATAAAAGCACATTTTAAACTTAGGATGACCCAAAGGTGTAAAAGCATTGCAGTTTCTAATTAAAATATTTGTTTCAAAATGTGAAAAAAAATTCAAGTTCGATGTATTAATTTTTTGATTGGTGGTTTAAAAAAAATCTTTCAATTTTAAAGAAAAGAAGGCTTTTTAAGTGCTTGTCACATTATTACACATTTGTTAAAATAAACTTATCACACATTTGTTAAAATAAACAAATTTCCGCATAGCTTCTTGTGAAGGTTAAATTTTAAACTTTTGTAAATGATTAAACTTCAAAGTTTAAAACATGCATTTATAAATGTTTAGAATGTTATGGTTTTATGAAAACTTAGTTAATTTAAGGTATAATTTATATTTTATTTGATGAAATATAAATTAATTATATATTGCCTGATAAATTGTTAGATTCACTGGTCTGCGTGCATATTCATTGCCTGTATTATTCTTTAATATTTCAAGTTGTTTTATTCTTCTTCTAGTTTCATGGACCATTTAAATATTATGTTTGATCCTAAGAATCATCCAGACTGGGATGTAAATCATGAATATATTGCTGGTAAACTTCAGGTATTTTATTTTTCTTATGCCTTATATGAAATATTCAAACATGTTTGTAAACTTTCAGTGTCTTATTTTGTTTTGTAAGTTTTTATGATACAGTAAATGACATGTACTCGTGAAAATATGATTCAACAGTAATAATTTTTTTTTTAATATTATTATAAGTTTGAAGAATTGTTTCAACATTTTGGCTAGCACTTTTTATAAGCAATATTTTTTTTAACAAATTGTAAATAGGTATAAGTTGTGTTTTTTTAATTAACAAAAATTATGATAACAAACAAACCAGTTTTTAAATTAAATTCAAGTATTAAATGTGTGTATTTTCAAGATATTTCATCTTTAACATTGCCATATTTGCCTTTTTCATTTTGACTGAACTAATGAATTACTGCTCATAAATTTGGGCATTTCAAACTTTCCAGTACCAAATGTTTGCTCACTTTAGAGGTTTTTGCTGCAAAATTAGATTTTAAATTGAGTGAATGCTTTTCCCTTCCTCTCTTGAATACATATTTTTGTAATTTAAGAATACTTTATCCACACAAATTTAACAAATTATATATATACAGGTTTATAAATATTTATCTATGTTTAAATTGTTTATGAAAAATGGGTTAAGTTAAATTTGTCATTTGGAGGGTTGAATACACTTTTTATATTAAAACAAATAATATGTAGAAAATTTTTAAAAGAACTTCACCTGTTAATTTACATAGATAGATAAATTAATATACAATATTGGGCATTTATAAGCATCCTACTTTTTTTGAGATCTCTAACAATTCTCTTTAAGAATTCTGATGTTTTGAATGATATTTTTATAGTTAAAAATTTAAATAAAATGGGAATAAATTCATTGATAATTTTTTTATATAATTATAATCAATTTTTGTAATATATTTTGATCTTAATCAGTTGCTGTTTAAAGTGCAAAGATTTCATTTAATTATTTCAAATTAAAACTATGATTACAAATTAAAAAAGAAGTATTTGTAATCATATTTTTTTCATCCATAATTCTTGTATTAATCTTGACATGTCAAAATATTTTAAGAGGATAATAGTTTGTATGTTACACATACTTTTTAAAATTGAATAACAAACAAGATAAAAAAAGCTTTGCTTATACTAGATTGGAAAATAAAGAAAAGGAAATTGAATGGAATTGAAATGAAAAATTTAGCAATATTTAAATGAATTCATTCCTTAAAATTAATTTATTTACAAATTATTAATCAGATGAGTAACAGCTTGTAAATTTTTGTTTGATAAATAAGCCAATATGTGGCAGAAATATAAAAAAAATAATAAAATAATAATAATGTGTTATAGATTTCTATCTTAATCTTTTAAAAATTACTTTATATTAAGTATAATGTATGTTTATTTTACTTTCAGATTTACTTCACTCATGGAAAGATTCTTGTGCCCTTTGACAAGACTAAAACTCTCAGAGAAATTTTATCTCAGTACAGGTATAATTTGTTTAATTAATTTTATATGTTAATTTTATTCTTATACTTTGAAATGCTATAATCAAAGCATTCTAGCAGCCATATGTACAAAAAACTAAAGACGGCTTGTATTAAAAAAGGAAACAGAAGTTCCTCTCGTAGATATTTTTGTGTATGTAATTCACTACATTTAAGGAAGTGAGAAAATTCTTATTGATTTGATGTCAAACATTATTTGTTTACATCAATAAAAGATTCTGAATTTTCATTTTGTAATCTTGGAAGTTTTCCAATTGTAATTTAGAAAAATTATTAAATCAAGAATGTCGTTCTGACTATTGTTCTTTTTCATTTCCCCTCTCTAATTTGCACTGTTTCTATAGTTCTGTAGTCATGAAAATTTAGGTGCAAATAACTTTTTCACTCGATAGAGAGGCAGTGTCATATTCAAAATATCTTTGCCAAATGTTCATACTGTATCATTGATCATATTTCTGAGTCTGGTGGCTTATTAGTTTTTATAATCAGGTTGAAGCGGTACTGTAAACAGCACACTGAAGCAATATCAATACAAATGGCATTGTTTGATGAGCAAGGCATGCAAGAAAGAGTGCATAAGTTTCAAAGTATCCAGAGACAAAGTATACTTGCCATTTGATTCGTTGTAGTGGTTAGAAACTTATTTCTAGATAACACGCGTGGTTTAGCATGCTTGTATCTGGAAAGTGTAGCCCTTCTAAATTCTTTGCAGTGGCCATTCACTCCAACTTCTCAGCACTTTGTCTTTGTATTTGCTTCTTAAGACTTGGTATTTGTTCTTCAGCTATCAAAAAGGAAAAGAAGTAAATTTGCTGCAAAATCTACTAAGCTTTTTTAAAGATTTAATATGTTTTTAGCAATTGCTAGTATCAGATTCAGGACTAGATGGTTGTGGGTTCAAAACACATCAGGGAATCAAAGTTTTATTTATTTATCATATTTTTAAACTCTAGCATGATACAAATTTTTAGGAGTTTGTTATTTAATTACATTAATTAATATTGGATACATTCATACTGAATGAGGTGCAAAAATATTGCTTGTAGGTAACATGCAGTTTATTTCATATATTTCAAATTCATTTCTAACTAAACTTGCTTTTTTCTGATGTGTATATTTTTATGGTGGTTCTTTTAATATTATGTGTTTGTCTTTCAGATACATAGTGCATGGTCTTACTCCCTGCTTCACTATCACCGTTCGTGGTTCTGAATTCGACAAGTCATTTAGAGACAAACATACTGTTCGCACAGATTTTCTCAAGAACCAAAAATAGATTGAGTTTTGATTGTGATTTTCTAATGCAGATTTCATTTTCTATCATACAAAACAGCCAAATAAATACTTCTTGAAATTTATGATGATTTTTCTTTAAGTGTATTTACTGTTTAAGGAATATAAGTTGGTTTTGTATTAGGAATTTCATCATAGAAAAAAAGCATGTTAAAATGTAAATGCTGTCAATCACTTAGTTTAATTTTTAGGGAGGAAAATAAGTAAGCTAGTAGAATTACCATTTTTTTTATTTGACTATCTTCTTCAAAGAATCTTCAAAAGATCTAATCACTGGAGATTATATTCTTATGTCAGTCATTCTGTCCTTGCATTACTTGAATACAGAACTGAATGTAATCCATGTTATTCACTTAACTCCTGCAAAGGGATCTTAAATTTTTCTGCAAAATATTCCCAAATAGCTTGATAGATTTTTTTTTATTCTGTGAGATAACAAAATGCTCTTATTTAATTTCATTTTGCAACAAACCCAACATAGTGAATCTAATGTTTGCTGAAGAATTCCAAAAATCTTTACAAACAAGGCAGATGGATTTATACATTCAATTTTAGAATTTAGGGGGTGGGGGGAATGTACAAACAAGTATTGCGATTCTAGATGTGTGGCTTCAACTTTCAAGTGTCCATTGCTCAGCAGAATATATTTTACTAATCTTTTGCAATTCTGTGGAAAAATCAAATTTGTGAAATTTTTCGTTTGTCTTGATAGGTGATTCATTAATTATTTGGAAGTTAATGTGTTATATTTGACAAAATAATTGATAAGATGGCAAGTCGATAAAATAACGAATTTTGTGGATAACTTTTGATCGGCTGACTATGAACGCTATGCAGTGGATGTAACAGAAGTTAAATCCGCTGATTTTCAATCTTCTGATTTAATATTGTTCATTAAGTTTATAATTTGCATTATCTTTGTCAATATATCCAACAGCGTGTATAAGATATCACTTTCTGCCCACTATTTCTGAACGACTGACTGTGAACTAAATGTGATGGAAGTCTATAGACATTCAAATGTCATTCATTCAACTTATAATTTGCACTATATTCAGCAGAATAATTGATTAACTTTCAAGTGAATAAGCTGTTCATTGTTGTCAATTAACCTTTGTCTTTGTACTAAGATGTTATCATAGGTCATGAAAAAAAAAATTCATTGAGTACTTCAATTACTTGCAAGTAGAATTATTGGGGAAATATACTTTTATACTATGAATGAATAGGGTGATAGTTGTTTTAGCTAATTCAGAATTCAATGGTTATAGTTCTAAAATTAGTAATCATTTTATTCATTTCATTGTTACTTGGATAACTAATTTGTAAATTTATTTCTCTGTGAGAATTATTTAATTAATCTTCAAAATAAATTTAATAAAATACTCTTTTCTCTCGACATTCTTGTGCAATATGCATGCTAAGAAGGTTAACTTTGCTGTTGCTCAGTTAGGTGAATTCCTTACTGGAATCAGTAAATTGTATAGCTGTAAATTAACTTTATTTAACAGTAAAATCTGTTTTTTGCCATCTGATTTACAGACTGCAATTATTACACTAAAGAAATATTACCAACTTCAGTTGATGACAAAAAATAAGTTTAAAACTATGTTTTTAGTTGCATTAAAGACCTTGTACAAGTATGCACTAAATTTATTAAATAAATTGTCTAAATTCAGATTATGTTTTACAACAATGTTATCGGGAAACACAATTTTAAAATTTTCTTTTTCTTTTTTTCTGTCAGTTTCTCTTAGTGGCAAAATCTTCATAATTTCAGGTTTATTTGAATTTTTAAACTACTTCAGATAAAGATACTCTTTAAAATGATGATTAAAATAGTTATTGATAAAATATTCATATATAACATATTATACCCCTTGACATACACATATATTTAAATTCCTAATTAGAAGGCGTAACTGATTTGGGACAATTATTATTTTCATCCCTAGAATAATATGAAAGCATTTGAGATAACAATGCACTTTCAAATAATTTTACTCTTTAAAATTTTTAATGCTTTCTCTCTATTGTAAACTAGCCGCCTTTGGCGACTAGCTGGTTCGCCATGAGTAATGCGTTCTAAAATTTCCAATTAAATCATATATTTTTTAGTCAAAATTTAAGAAATAGTTTAAGTTGAAAGATTCAGTTATAAGTAGTTAAAAAGTCGGGAACTTTATTCGGAAAAACTTTTTGAGTTTAATGCTCTAATAATTTATCGATTATGCTTCCAAAATATTAAAAATGTTTTTTTCGGTGATATTGCCAAAATGTTAAATATGTTTTTTTCAAGAAAGCGAAAAAGAAAAAAGAATTATTGAATTAATGATACAGATATTGTAAACGATTATAGAAATATGCCATTAAGTTGGGATTTCAATGCATATCCTGTCTAAATTCAATCAGGTTTACTGTAAATAAAGATAATTTATGGAATTAATGATATAAATATTGCAAACGATTTCTTAGACTCCTTTGCCTTGCATTTATTTTTATAGAAGATATCACATTTTATGTTTATGTTATTTTATCCAGTCACGTGCTGAAAGTTGTATTTCTTTAGATTTGATTTACGATGATAGTTGTTTTTTCATTTGAACTTCCGGCATTGTTTTATTTTATTTTATCCAGTCACGTGCTAAAAAAAACATGGTTAAAATATTTCTTTAAAAATTCGTTAAAAATAGAAGCTTGAGTTATACATTAAAACACTGATACCATTAGAAAGCTAATTTTTTTAATCTTTAAATTGATGTTAAAATCATATTTGTCCGATAATAATTTCGGAAGTTATAGCGGAAAAACTTCGAAATTTCGCTTAAATTTTAATTAATTCAAATTCTAATTAAAAATTCAAAAAAAGGGCTCCGAGGTGCACATTCCCGACCTCCAAGATATACATGTACCAAATTTGGTAGCTGTAGGTCCAACGGTCTGGCCTGTAGAGCGCCAACACACACACACACATTGAGCTTTATTATAAGTATAGATTAAAAATTTAGTCATTCGATACGCGATTCCGATTCATCATTGTATACGAAGGAGTTAAGAATAACTGATTAACACTACTGAGTGGATAAAAACCAATTTTTTTTAAAGGTAGAATATTAGCTTGCAATAGGTTTGAGGGGGGAAAAAATATTTAACCACAAGGACATGTGCCTAAAAATGAAGGAAAGGGAGTTCATATTCAAGATCTACTTGTTTTCTGAATTCCTATTAGTTCACATTTTCCCTTATCTATACTTATAACAAAGCTCAATGTATGTTTTTTTGCACTTTGCAGGCCATACCGTTTGACCTACAGCTACCAAATTTGGCACATGCATACTTAGGGGGTCGAAAATGTGCATCTCAGAGCGATTTTTTCGAATTTTTAGTTAGAATTTGAATTAATTAAAAGTTAAGCGAAATGTTTTTTTTTTTCGCTATAAATTCTGAAATATTATCGCACAAACATGCTTTTTACATAAAGATAAAAAAAAAAAAATTAACTTTCTAATGGTACCAGAATTTTAAGATATAACTTAAATTTCTATTTTTAACGAATTTTTAAAGAAATATTTTAACTATTGATTTCGGACAAAACAATAAAATTTTACAACAAACGAAAAATGATAAGGGAGCAATGCGGAAAAATGGCTTTCATTAAAGTGTTGCCATCATACTGACAGAAGTTTTAATTAAAAAATAAATCAATTATAACTGCAAATTAAATAAATATTTAAACGTTTGTTTTGTAAGAAAATAATTACAAGCCAAAGGTTTCTGTGATCGTTTGCGATATCTGTATTATTAATAAAATAAATCGGCTTTTTGTTTACGGTAAACCTGATTGAATTTATACAGAATACGCATTCAAAATTAAGCCAAATGGCCAAATTATTGTTTAGTACTGTTAACTTTGTCTAAATTATTATATTTTATGTAACTTGAGTCAAACAATGCATTGATGAATAATGGGTTTTAGATTTTTTCATACTTTGCTCTGTAAGCCATATTTTTACTAATATTTTAATCAAAAGTTGTTACATCAATTAGTCTTAATCAATCCTTAAAACTGGCTGGCTTATATAAAAAAAAGGAATATTATTATTAAAAAGTGCTCTTTTAGATCTTTTCGTCCACCACCTTAAAAAAAATATCAATTTCAGGTCAATCAATGCCAGAATTACTCCTAGGTTAATAATCACATGAATACGTGTTTTGCGTATATGAATGAATGCGCTCGCGCGTATGTGTGTGTGTTAGGGCACTACACACCACATCATATGATCTAGAGCTACAGCACTTGGTGCGTGCATATCTACTTTGGAGGATGAAAAAGTATATCTAGACGGAGTTTTTTTGAAACTTTTAATTTGTTAAAAATTAAACTAACATTTGGAACTTTCAGCGATAAATTCTAGAAATATTGCAGCACAAAACTTATTTTTTAAAATCCTCTTAAAAATGACTTTTCATTGATAATAATGTTTTAACCTATAAATTAGGTTTCTATTTTTAATGAATTTGTTTTATATATATTTGTTTATTATGTATTTAAAAAATATATAATAACCATTTTTTCCAATAATTTATTTCTCACAAAATGTAAGAAGAATTGAACTTGCAAGAGTACGTTACGAGTGTAGCAGTACTTTGACAAAAACTCGAACGGAATGATTAACTCTTATTGCAAATTAAACCGAGGACACTGTAAAGCTCAGCACGTGTTGAAATGATAGCTTAATGTTATGGAATAAATATGTGATGTTTTCCGCATAAGCTTATTGCAAATCAGAGTGATATACAGTATAGTGAACAAATAATCGGAAGTCTTCTATAATAATACGAGTTGTTTAATAATCGAAGTTTTGCGTATATGAAATAATATTTAATAAGGAGTATAATATATTTACCTAATATTATACCTAATATATTTAATTAAGAAGTTATAAACAGAGCAAGGTTCGTAAGAATTTAATTGAAAATTTTAGAACGCATTACTCATGGTGAACCAGCTGGTCGCCAAAGGCGGCTAGTTATATTTTGTTTAAATTTTCAGTCGTTAATAAAATATTTTTTATTCAAATTCAAATACTTTTTTTAAAAACTTATAGTGGATGACACTTGACACTTTTAATATTTTTTTCAAATATTAATTCATTAACTTTTTTCAGTAATTTCTATTTGGTTATCAAATGGTCGCCAAGCTCTGATATTATCGACGTGACACCCGATCATAAATAATATAACCTATATATAAATAATAAAAGAAAATAAGTAGGAATTGAATTTAAAAAAATTAATATTAATTTGTGAACAAAATGCATTTTAAAAAATCATAAATAAGCATTGAACTATAAACACACGGGAAACCTAATGTTTAAGTAGAATATTTGTCATATTCTACCCAAAATAGTATGTTTATGCATATAATTACAGTACATTGTCTCCAACCTTCATTAGAAACAGCATTTTTTCTGCCTTCTATATTGAACTGGAGTAAATTTTTGTTGTGCTCATGCGCTTACTCGCCTCAGATTCGAAATGCATCTGACTTTCTGCCCGTTGTTGCAATTCTTATAAAAAATTATATAAGGTATGGACTATGCTAAAAAAATTGACTTTTGGCCCAAACATCAAATATCAATCTGGATTTCTATAAACTTTCTGTCATAAAACTTTTTGACTTTAGTTTCTAGATTCATTTTGTTCAAAAAATTCAAATTTTGTTGTTAAATATCAATCTTGATTTCTATAAACGTTCTTTCATAAAACATTTTGAATGTAGTCTCTAGATTCATTTTGTACAGCTTCGATGAAAAATGCATACATTTGTTCATTTGATTTGGTGCCGTCTGTGTTTTTTACTTATAGTTTACAATCTAGAATGATATATAACTATATTTTTTTTTTCCAAAATTAGATCTCAATATAAATAAATCTAAAGAGTCTAAAAAAAAAAAAATCAGTTATTGACGATCTTGATGGTCAGCAATAAAAAATAAAAACTCCAAAACACATTGTTTGGGAACAAAAAGTTTATCACGTTTAAAATTATTCACGTTTAAATATGTAAATATTAGGCATTAGCTGTAATATAAATTAAAACGTGCTTCATACAAAGGTAAGCGAAAGTATTTATCAGTTTGCTGTTTGTGCAACAAAATATTTACTTTTTTAAAGCTGCATCAAAGTTGTATGATTCTTTCTGTCTCTACGCATTTGCATTAGTATGTGGAAATTGAATGGGACCACTGGACAAAAGTAATTATTCGAGTCCCATGGCTGTTAGCTGGTTTATAAGCTTTCACCACAAGTGGTTGGAAAAATTCTTGTTCAAACCATCTGCCTCAATGGAGTTTAGTGGGACAAAAATCTTATATTAATCATCGCCTCAAATTTTAACAGGTATCTGAAGTATTTCTAAAAAGATACGTATTCCTCACTGAATTAGAGTTTCTATCACTTCTCACAAGAGTTTTCATATATTTGACGATGCTTTTGAAAAAGGTATCGAATTATATTGGGTTGCTGCATAATTATCCTGCGCTCGCGAATAGGAAAAAGGGAACAGGAAAATTCAACTGTAAACTTTTTAAATACTTTTCGAAGCTTAGCCACCACATACTTCAATAACCGAGCGGTGGTTGAATGGCCCACGTTGAAGCCCAGCATTCGAGATGCCGATCTTATTTCTCCTTCCATGGCTGCCAGAAGTGCCTGGTCGTCGAAGTCCGATATTTAATCCCTTCCTGGCTTACCTTCCAAGCTAGTGTCGCCAAATTTGAAACCAGCAAACCATTTCCTGCATCGACTTTCACTGATTGTGCTCTCACCGCAAAAATCGTTGAGAGCGCGAAATGACTGCGCAGCTTACCATCCTTTTTCAAAGTGGTACCTTCTTCTTTTTGCATACAGCCGACCACCCCGCCACCACTGAACGTAGCAGTATCGACAGGATTTGTTGTGGTCGATTCTTCAAAGTAGTACCGCATAATATGACAAATATGAGTATGGTTATTGACACACTTTTATAACTTAAAAAGAATATTTTCATTCATCTATATGAATAAAAATGAGTGTTTGTATGTCTTCCTAAACCGTTCATCCGGCTGCGATGAAACTCGGTTAGCTGATTGTTTACACTTACGCAATGGTTATAAGAATGGTACAATTATCTAAAATTAAATAAAAAATTTCGAATCTCAACCGCGTCTATTTGCCAAAGATTAACCAAAGTTCTTAAATTTTGATTAAATTTTAGCGTTCTTTGTAGTAACTACCGAAAATATTGTAGTACAAATAATTTTGCACTATCTTAATTTTCAAAAAATTATCTTTTCAACTATATTAACGATTTTATGGTATACATATATATTCTATAAGTTTAATCATATATAAGTTTAATCAATTTTAAAAGAAAACATTTTAATCACACCAGCGGGTGACCGAGCTCCGCTCGGAGAAAACAGGTATCGAAGCTAAC
>JAPMOQ010020114.1:0-11617 GCA_026543055.1 Argiope trifasciata | reverse complement strand
ACACACACACACACACACACACACACACACACACACACACACACACATTGAGCTTTATTATAAGTATAGATTATTATCAGTAATTATCTATTTCAAAATCTTTTGTGATAAACCCTACGGCTTATCCTTTTTTAATAGAGGAATATAAAGCATATTGTATTTATTGAAGGATTTATCTTTCCTTTTCAAGCTTAAAGTTCTTCAAATTTTTTTCTTGCTATCAGTATAACTTGATTTGGCAGTTCATCTTTGTATTCAGTTGTACATATTTAGTTTCTGAAATCACCGGGAACACTATATAGACGGAAAATAGATAAAAATATCGTTAGCGGTTCGAACCGTATTTCGCTCAGGTTGTTAGTTGGTTCCGCGGTGACCTGGTGGTAAGGTCTCGGCTTCGGAACCGGAGTGTTTCAGGTTCGAGACTCGATTCCACCAAAGAACCGTCGTGTGAGGGGATATCATGCACGTTAAATCTGTCAGGCCAAACGTCCTCCAGCAGGTATGGTGTGGAGAGAGGGGGTGCCAGTTCAGGTGTCGTCCTCGTCATCTGACCGTGATTCAAAATGACGAGGTCCGTCCCAAAATAGCCCTCGTGTTGCTTTAAAACGGGACGTTAATATAAAAACTAAAAACTAAAGTCAGTTGGTTCGAAAAATTATTTTAGGGGATCTAACAGTTTCCATGTCATTTATATTTTAATACAGTAATTGATTTAAAAGCAAAACTTTAAAAAAAATCATTTGGATTTTAAGATAGTTTTCAGCTCATTCCAAGCGTATACAGAGATTACATTCGGCCAGCTATAAGGATCTGATTTATGTTTGTCACAATTTCATAAAATAGATTCAGGCTTTCCATTTTTGACTATAAATTACCTTTTGGCGTAACTGAAATTTTCTTTGTAACTGCGTATCGTATTAAATTGATAGATACTTAAGCAAAGAAACATGTTTAAATAAAAAAGTCGACACACCTAAATTTGGAAAACTATAGACAATCGAAAGGGACAAATAAAATAAAACACAAACATGTACACAACATCTCATGAAAAAGAACAAAGAGCATATATATATATATATATATATATATACCGGATTGAATCTATGATAAGTAATCAATTTGTTCACTCAGAAAAATCGCCAAATTCTGCAAAAGCATGTGCAGTAAGGGAGGAAAAAAAAGAAAACGATTCAGCGTCATGTTGTTGTCCTGATGAGTCAATTACTTGCCATTGACCGAACAGAATTTTTCAGCCTTTTTACGCTGCCTGCTAGCCATTTTATAACAGGCCAAGTGTAAACCCAGCATTAATTTGGGGTTATACAATGACTGGCATATTGCATTTCATTTGGACCGATCGACAAATTGATTATCTGAGCGAGTCCAATTTTGCATCGCTTCGGTAAGTCTGAGCGTGACTATTTATCCAGGCTTTACGTTTTCGTCTATGTAATCACTTTTTAATCAAGATCGTTTTAATTTTCAACTTACAAGAATGGTAATTATTCTTAATTAATCCTCCGATCTCTGTTAATTGAGCCATTTCGAGTTATAGCTGAGCAGTTTTGGACAAGCGAAGCATGTGTGTCGGACTTTCGTTTTGACACACATGGTTTCTTTTTTTAATAAGTGTCTTCTTTTCGCTAAGTACGATTTCTCCAGGCCATAACTATCTTGATAAAATGCATACTTTATATTAGCTTCCAGTAGCACACCTGTACATGCACTAAAATTTGTGAAAAATTACCAAGGACTAAAAATGACGATTACACATTCCTTTTTATTTGGACAGCGGCATTTGACTTGAAGTTAGAAGTGACGCAGTTACCAGATCAAAACTCTGTCTAAATTTAACGCATACGTTAATGAGTTTTGAAAAGCTTACGGATAGGAAAGGAATAATCTGAAGAAAAAAAAAAAAATAGGAAATTATTACTGAATTCAAATTCTTTTTTTAGAACAGAGCTAAACGGAACGAATTTGTAAAATTAAATTTGCGAAAATTCCTATTATAAAAGGACAAATATAGTATGTAGTCGAATTACATGCAAATATAGTCTATATACAAATGCTATTTTACTGCACTATATACAAATATTCGACTTTATACAAGTGGAAGAAAAAATATACTCACTGCCTTTAGTTTTTGAAAGAAAAAAAAAACCCTGTTTATTTAACAATAATTTAGTAAAGTGCTCAATGTTAGGAACAATAAAACAAGAAACTAATATTATAACTTCTAACAACTAATACTTCAAAACTACATTAAATGTAACAGACCACAAGATAAAAGTTATTTTGTTAAATAAAAATTTTATGAGCATTTGAAGTTACCGTTAAAGATTTTTTTGATGAAATTTGTGTATATTTTGAACTTAAAGTGTCTGTAAAATATGTCAAAATGAAGTGAAATATTCATTCTCCAGAAAATGCCTTTATATATTCCATTTGTAAATTGGTTCATCTAAATGTACTAGAAACAAATGTAGTTTTCACGTTTTTTTTAAATAGAAATGCCAAAAATAAGCAAACTGCTGTTGAATGAGTAGAGTTAATATAAAGGTGTCAAATACTATTTTGAAGAATTTCATGATAAAAATAAAATTAGTTACTCATTTTTGGTAAAAAATAAAACTATTTCTAATTTTATTTTTATTTGTTGAGTATTATTGAAAGTACTGCACAGTTTACATGAGAGATATCTATACTTATAATAAAGCTCAAAGTGTGAATGCCGGAAGTTCGAATAAAAAAAACTATCATCGCAAAATAAATCTAAAGAAATGCAACTTTTAGCACGTGACTGGATAAAATAAAATAAATATAAAATGTGATATGTTCTAAAAAAATAAATGCAAAGCAAAGGATTCTATGATCCTTTGCAATCATAGAGCTGATATATAAACCTATATTGATAGTATTCCAGCTCTATGTTTGCAATATTTAAATCATTAATTCAATAAATTATCTTTATTTATATAGGATTGAATTTATACAGGATATGCATTCAAATTCCTTTCAAATGGGCAATTTGTAAAATATTATTAATAGGCATATATATTGTTTAATACTATTAATTTGATCTAAATGAAGTAAATAATTACATTTTATGTAGTTTGAGTCAAATAATGCATTTAGGAATAATGAGTTTTAGGTTTCTTCATACTTTGTTCTGTGAGCCATATTTTACAAAATATTTTTATTAATATTTTAAATAAAAATTTGCTACATCAATAAGTCTTCTAAATCAATCATTAAAACTGACTGATTTATAAAATTAAAGAATATTATTAGGAAAACGTGTTCTTTTAGAACTTTCCGTCCATCATCTTAAAGAAAATATTAATTTCAGGCCAATCAATGCCCGGAATCACTTCAAGGCTAATGAATATGTGATTTAAATGAAAATTTTAGAACCCATTACTCATGGCGAACCAGCTGGTCGCCAAAGGCGGCTAGTTAAAAATAAATTATGTTTTAGAATCTAAGAAGCTTGGATTTTGTAGATTTTAAAACATATTTTATTTTTAATCGATTTAAATATATGTATTATAATTAATGTTATAATAAATAATAGCATAATTTATTTTGTTACTTCATTGATTTTCAAATCATAAAATAATAATAATAATAAAAAAAAAATGAAATCTACTATAGCAAATTTTAAATTATCATGTGAGAAAATGATTATTTTTAAGTTATTTGTCTTAATTAAGTCATTAAACAGTTTAAACCGGTTTAAAACAACCACAAGATTTCTCCGAGTCTATATATATAATGATAATCTTTTTTAAACTTTCATTTTCAATTCTTCTATTTGGCGAACAAAATTTTGGAGCTAGACCGATTTTGAGATGAAAAAGCTGTTTTTCTAAATATTGTGTGTAATCTGATAATCTCGTGATTGTTTTAAATCGGTATAAACTGATTAATGATTTAAATTAATCGAGACAATTTCTAAGAATTTTGAGAATATATAGTTTGGAAATCAAGTTGCCACTTAAGTTGGCGATAACTCGTCAAACGTAACAACCTTCTACATAACATTCTAATAAGCTTATTTTAATTAGTTGAAATGATCCCTGAACTAACGATTAATCAAACAATATTTTAACCTGTTTGGTTTCTTTTCTTTTTTTTTTTTTAAAAAAAAAACGTTGCGCGAGTTAGGCAATAACACTTTGATTTCCAAGGAAAATATTACAACAGAAGACGATAGATAATTCAAAAGCTATACAGGGAAAGCCGACTCAAAAAGAAAATTACATTAGCAGACAATAGATAATGGAAACCCTATACTGTGAAAGCCAACTCCAAAACAGAAAAATAAAATCATAAATAACCAATTTGTTGCCTTTACATTTTGAAGCTTCAAAAACTTCAAGCGAAAACAATATGCTCTCACATGATAAAATGAATTTTGCCGAAACAAAGCATCTTTTTAACACATTCGGATACCTTAATGCTCAATTTTCGAATAGATAATCGAATTTCAATATTTTGATATAAGGAGAGACAGATAACTTTTATCTGGCCGCATGTAACAGCGCATGCACGCAACGCGGATCATCATTCCATTTCGAAGAGAAAACGATTCTTATTTGCTCAGGTTGCAGGAAGTGACGGGGATATCTACCTGACAGGTAGGGAGGAAAGGGGAAAAACGCAGCCACTTGTTGCTCCAGCCGGTTTGCTTTCGAAATGTGTTGTCAAATACGCCATAGCGGCCGACGGAAGAAGGCTGTCGATTCGAAACCGTTGCGTAACATGCACGAAAGTTAGAATTTGTTTTGCAGCGTTCCAAATTGACGTGCGAAAATAGTGATCACAGGTATGTATCATGAAATCATTACGTAAATTTTGATTATTTGCATCAAGTATTTGTGAAATAGATTAATTCCGTTGCTGATATTTATTTTTAAATCGCCAGAAACGATATGTCAATGCAACGGCTGCTTTTGCTAAGCTTTTGAGAAGCAATATTTTGTATTGATTTTAATATGTTTATCTTGTTGGAGATTTGAACTGAATTTTATCCCCACGTTCAATGGAGTTTCTGTTCAATTTTTTTCACACCCTTCTTCGCACAAGTTGAAAAAAAAAACACTTAAGAAGTTATTTAAGTTTTCCCATGTTTTTTTTTTTGAAGATATCTATTATTTAAAAATCTTGTGCATTTTAGAGGGAAAAAACCCAATTATCTTCGAATTTACAGCTCTAATTAAAGATATAAAAATAAATATATTAAAATCTGACGAAATATGTTCGAATTGTGAAAGAACCACGAAAAATGAGATTCTTTAAATTTTAGTTCTCATACAATATGTTGACAATTGTCAGTAAGAAAGAATTACGGTTAACACCGTTATTCTCTCATCATAATAGTCAAGCATCAATATTCAAAGATATATGAGGGGTTTATTTCTGAATTATAAAATGACATTCATTTGGATTGTGTCTGTTTGACCTTGTACGCACTATTTGAGGAATGTTGGTTATGTTTGTTAGCAACGTAACTCGGAAACGTGACAAACTCCCATTTGATAGCGGTCACATTTTATATTCAACCTTCATTCTATTAAATACTGCACTCCTGCTACAAAAGAAGAAAACTAGCGTTTGGCTTTCATTGGATCGAAAGAAATTCCGTACATTTTAGTACCGCATTTATGTACCAGCTGATATATTATTTAGCAGCTTATTCAAATTGTATAGCCAATTTTTTTCAGAAATCTTAAAGAAATCTTGTTTTGAAATGTTTTTATGCATGCAAATTAAAAGCATCGTGAGCCAACCATTCTTTGTTTTTATTAAACTTTGTGAAGAAAACTAACGAAGTTGGGGGTCTCTCGATCACCATTCAAATCCGTAGGAGAGAAGAAATCAATCAATGTTCCACAGGCAGTGGCTCTTCAGATACAAAAAAAAAAAAAAAAAAAGAGAGAGAGAGAGAAAGTAGCAATATAGCATTTCAAGAATGTTCTTTAAAAAATGACGAATAGTTTTTTCTTTTAAATAAAAAAAAGCTCTAAAATTTTGAGATACGTTATATTTATTTCTTCACAATGGAATTGTTTTTGAAATTCGAAGACTATATACAAGCAACATTTCAGCCGCATTGCAATATTTATTTTTTATTTTACAGTTTTTTATCCGTTCTTTCAAATATGTGAAAGTTTAATTTTTTTAAAAATTGATATTCTATTGAGATCTAGTTAGTTTTTAAACGTGTCGTAAAACATGTTTTCTAAACCCCTATATGTGTTATTGATCATACATTATATTTGTTTTTAGTATACATATATGATATCCTAAATTATATTTGTTTTTGGTGTACGTATATGATATAAATTGTATTTGTTTTAGGTATATGTATGATATATGATATCATACATTACATTAGTTTTGGTATATGTATGATATGATACACAATATATTTGTTTTTGGTATATGTGTGATATGATACACATTATATTTGTTTTTGGTATTTGCATGATATGATATACATTAATTTGTTTTTGGTATTGTATGATTTATATCATACATTACATTAGTTTTTTGGTATTTTTACGATATCATGCATTAGTTTTTGGTATTTATATGATATATATCATACGTATACAAAATATTATGCATATCATACATATACCAAAATATGATATATATCATACATATACCAAAATATGATATATATCATACATATACCAAAATATGATATACGTCATACATATACATTGATTTTTGGTATTTGTATGATATATGACATCATACATCATATTTGGTTTTGGTATTTGATATAAGCATCTGTTTTTACATACATTTAAATGATTCCCCAAAATGAATGTAAAATATAATCCTTTTTAACGGATTTTTGTTTTAATATTTCTGATTTAGATGCAAGCACTTTTCTTTTCCTTTTTAATCCCCTTCCCCTTCCTCATTGGTAGACACTTTTTAGCAGAGTCTGCCATCACATTTATCGCATTCTCAATTCAAGAAAGTGATCAATTTTTATATATGAATGAGCATAAAAAGAGATCATAAAGCACACTGAAATCACTTACAATTAAACTTTCTCAGTCGTTTCTTTCATCCTTATCAGCTATTAACATAAGCTTTATACTAAAAAGTAATTACCAATAGTAATTTGGTAATTAGAGAATAGTAATTTACGAATTAAATCGAATAAAACAAATTTTAAATTTTATTTTTTGATTAGAAATGCTTAATTTCTGTTATATTATTTCTTATCTGGAAATCTTCTTATATTTTTATGACAAAAATGGTTTTGACTTCTACCGAATGGTGCGTTGTTCAGAAAAATGTATTGAAGAACCAAAAATTAAGATGCAAAGGCACCTGTTGTTTGTAAAACAACACAATACTTCGTGCCGAAGCACACAAATTGTAGCTCTGTTGTTTATAGGAGCGAATTCATTGTTCAGATACCATTGTATTTCATCTTCATGACAGAAAACTCTTTTATAATTCGGTGCGGAAACTCGCTCAAATAATGCTTTTGCATTTCTTATTAGTGACAAGAATGGTCCAGAAAAAAAAAAATGGATATTTTATTGCGTATCTTCGTGATGTTGTTTTGGTCTGTGATATCTTTTTGACAAACAATAAACGATTCTTTGGGTTGTATTAGATGCTTATAAGATATTGCTGAATTCGATTTACACTGATGGAAAAAAAAAATCCCAGCACCAAGAAAAAATTATTGTACAGTAATGAAATTTTAGGAATACATTTGTCTAGGTTACATATTTAATTAATTAAAGTTTCAAGATCACAGGTAGAGCCATTGGCGAGAAGAACCATTTCAAATGGGAAATGTGGGTACATTAGTAACCGGTGTAACCGCCAGAACTTTGAATGCAAGCATGCAAACGTTCATGCATTGTGTCGTACAGGTGTCGGATATCAGTTTGTGGGATGGAATTCCATGCCTGTTGCACTTGGGCGGTCAATGCAGAGACGGTTAATGCTGGTTGTGGATGACGCTGGAGTTGTCGTTCAATGGTGTCCCATACGTGCTCGATTGGAGAAAGATCTGGTGATCTAGCAGACCAAGGCAACATGTCGACACTCTGTAGAGCATCTTGGGTTACAACAGCGGTATGAGGGAGAGCGTTATTCTGTTGGAAAACACCCCCTTGAATGCTGTTCATGAATGGCAGCACAACAGGTTGTATCGCTAGACTGACGTACAAATTTGCAGTCAGGGTGCGCGGGATAACCACGAGAGTGCTCCTGCTGTCATACGAAATTGCACCCCAAACCATAACTCCAGGAGTAGGCCTTGTGTGTCTAGGCCGCAGACAGGTCACTAGCAGGCGTTCACCTGGCCTCCTTATAACCAACAAACGGCTATCACTGCGACCAAGGCAGAACCGGCTTTCATCAGAAAACACAACAGATCTCCACTCCGTCCTCCAATGAGCTCTAGCTTGACACCACTCACGTCGCAAACGGCAGTGGTTTGGAGTCAGTCGAATGCACTGTACAGGGCGTCTGGCTCGGAGCTATCCTTGAAGTAACCGATTTGTAACAGTTCGTTGTGTTACTGTGGTGCCAACTGCAGCTTGAATTTCAGCTGCAGACGCAGTACGATTAGCCACAGCCATACGCCGAATACGACAGTCTTCCCTCTCAGTAGTACCACGTGGCCGTCCGGAACCTGGTCTTCTTGAGGTAGTACCTTCCCTTGACCACTGCCGCCAATACTCATGCACAGTGGATACATTCCTGCCAAGTCTTTCAGCAATATCATGGAAAGAAAACCCTCCTTCTCGTAGCCCTACAACACGACCTCGTTCAAACTCAGTGAGCTGTTGATAATGGCTTCTTCGTCTTCTCAGAGGCATCCTTGACTAACATTAACCCACTACGTCAAATCTCAACTGTAAAGAACGATCACGAACCTTACAGCGCTTATTTAAATCAAACCTCATTTGCATGTTCATAGTGTCGCTACTAGCGCCACACTTACGCGCGTAGCTCGAAATTTGAATCGACGTCATCTTTCAGATATATAAACACGCCTACCAAATTTCGTTTATCTAGCACAGCTCCTTCCTAGTGTTGGGATTTTTTTTTCCATCAGTGTATTTCTAATTTTAAATATATACTAAAAGACGAAGTGAGATCTTTTATTATTTGCGGTCAGAATGGTGGTCACCATCTTTCCCGAAATATATCTACCCAAACAGTTTAGTGCACAACATCAATATTCAAAATTATTTATGTATGGTGAAAGTGTTTGTTTTTAGAATTTTTTAAAGTTATTTACAAACAGAAGAATGAAAGTATTTTTTGTTTTTGTTTTAGGAAAAAATTACTTTTAACTAAATCCGTTATGTACTGACTTTTGTTAATGGTTTGATGTAGTCAAAAGAAGCCAGTCGATATCAGGCCACACCATTGTCCAATCATCTTCATATGGTAGAACGCTGATTTTTAACGCTGATTATTTCATTCGCTGCAATGCCCAGACACTTTTATAACGTGGCATTTAGCTTATAGCCTGAGAAAACATTCACCTGAAAAGTAGTGAACAGCCACATGACAGTCAAATATCGATTTGACTCATTCCAGTTAATTTTCTCGCTTTTCTGAAATCGTGAACATCACTTAACACATTTAGAGAATTTGCGGCTTAATTTCCCATTAGGTCACTTAACATACGAGAATTAGAGGGAGTACCGCCACATCAGTATATTTTTAACTTTTCAAAGGCTATTGGTTTTATCATTTTACCAGCGGGTGACCGAGCTCCGCTCGGAGGAAATAGGTATCGAAGCTAACTCGAAGATTTAAATTTTCAATTGTGATTTATCAAAACAATACATGCCATAAGAAAATTTGTGAAACCATTGGTGAAAAGATAACCGGTTAAAGTGCACCATTGTAAACTATTCTAAACAAAGTTAGAGTTTGGAAAGGGAACTATTCTATACAAAGGTAAAGTAAAGGTAAAGATTGAAGTGTGTTGAAGTTCAATATTTTTGACAAATTTATTTAGAAAAACCAAACATATATACATACATAAGAAACATACTATAAACCTATAACAGCATAAACATAAAACTTTATTAGTTCGCCATATTGGCTATAGATGGCAGCACGTTACCACTTGAAAATTTATGTAGCCATTATGGCGAACTAATAAAGTTTGAAAATATCCTATCTGTAACTCCGAACTGCTCGACCGTAGCGCTTCAAAACCGGCACCAATCGATTCCTCGTGGCCAAAAACCCCAGACCCCCAAGTTAACCGGAGTTTATTAATTCTGGGGCGATTTTCGACTTGGCAACCATTCCTCGTATTATAGTATTAGATATAGCTGTTCTTCAACAATAACCTTGTTTTACCCGACTAATTTCTCGTGTTTTAATTGCTGCTGTTTTTACCGACTTGATTTTTAATATACATTGAATATTTTAACTTCTCACTTGGTGCCATCTCAAACCATAGGATTGGCGCAGTATAACTTGCTTTTGACTCTTGCGCCATTAAAATTAAATTAACCAACTAACCAACTTTCCCATTAGATCGATTCATCTTGGGTACTGTACCATAAAATGACCCAATAATAGTTAGAACAGTGAAAAATTACATCTTAAAATCACAGGACCCAGATAGACGCCACATATTACCGATTAAACAAGATTCTACAATGTTTGTTTATATATTTATACACGTCATGTAGATGTTTATAATTTTATTTATTATTTTCTTTCCCTTTTTCAATTCCTAATCTCATTTCTCTGCCAGGGTAAAAGTATAGAATAGTGTGCCCCTTGCTGCGCCAAGGATGCCAAGTCGCCAACAAAGATGGCTGACAAAATAAACAAACTGTTCCGCGGAACAATTACGGTTGCCCTTTCCCGCCTTTTTATTTAGAATGTTTAACTAATTATAATTATTTGTTTAATATTGCCCGGTGCCTTCTACAGATGCCGAAGGCACCGGGCAATATATTTTAACTTTAAAAAAACATCCTAGGGCTTCGCTTTCATACGGAGCGGGAATGCAGTAGCTTCGCTAGCACATTGAACAGATGGACGGTGTGGATTAAGAAATAGTGCATTATAATATTACAAGAAAGAATAAATGATGTTATAGGAACGAATATTATACAGAATTTTTAATATTTAATGCACTTACTTGCTTTATTTAATCTTTTCATAAACACTTAACACTTCATAACACTCAAAGCATTCTTTCCAAGCCTCATCAACTCATTAAAAAAATATTCCAATCACCCTTCATCCATTCAGCAGGTTCGAAATAGTGCCTAGCATCCCAACTACCAAACATCCACTCCTGTACGATTGCAGACATAATAATATTTCGAGGGAACTAAACGTTGGAGCACCAAAAGAATTACGAGAACTGCGAATAATTCCATGGCAGACTTCTTTTAATACGAAAACGCAGACGATTTGCGAATTTGCATAGTGATAATTAAAAGTGTGAAAACGAAATTTTTTTTTTGTAAATATTAACAAAAAAAAAAAATGAAATAAATGGTATTTTAATTAATATTAATTTTATTCTAAACTTTTTTTGTATAATAAATTTTAAATTAAAATAATAAGCAAAATT
>JAPMOQ010020110.1:153223-260746 GCA_026543055.1 Argiope trifasciata | reverse complement strand
ATAAGATTAATATTATTCGCTTATTTGAACCAAAATTCCGCTTAAACGGACCAAAGAACGTGACAGGGAAGATGAAAAAGAAGCCAGAAGTCGCCTGGGCACAGCAGGAAGTCCGAAAGGGAAAAGAACCAGTGGGAGGTGAGCAAGCACTTTGTTTCTTAGAACGGGCAGCTCGTTAGCCGCCAGTGAGGAACCACTGCTTCTCCGCTTTTCAAGGAACTTAAATCCCACGTAAACCAGTTTCTTCGGAACACTTTAGTCAGTGAACTGTGCCTGTCTTGTCTCCCCTGCCAAAATGCCTGGGAAAAACATCCATCTGGAATTTCTACCTCCCAGGACCACAGCTTTGTTACAGCCAATGGACATGGGCATCATAAAAAATTTGAAGACCTTTTATATTGAAAGGTTGGTTAATTATGTCATTGAAGCAATTGAAAAAAGTTTGCTGACCTCATCATCATCAACAGCCAAAGAAGTCAGTGCAAAGGTCAACATCTTACAAACAGTTACATTTTTGGCCGATAGCTGTCGAAATATAAGCAGTGAGACAATTCAGAACTGTATTTCTCACAGTGGCTTTAAGCATTTGGTCTTGGAGGTGAATGTGGACATGCTGATTGAAAGTGAAAATGGTGAGAGAAATGTGGAACTTCAACAGGTCGAAAATTACGAAGAATTTCTATCCATTGACAACGAGCTTCAATGCTACGATGAAAATGAAGATTACGACGCTGAAATTGTTGCTCGAATTACAGCAAAACACACTACAGCATCGGAAGACCAGGAAAGTGATAATGACGCCCCTAATGAGTTGGTGCAAGTGACAATACAGGATGCCAGGAAATGCAATGAAACTTTGCATTGCTATTTCATGCAGGAGGGAAATGAAGGCAGTCCCATTGCTGCGTTAGATGTTTGTAGGGATTTTGTTCAAGTGCAGTCCGTCAACAGAATGCATCAGATCCCACTGGATAAGTTCTTCAAACGTTGATAAGAACTTTTTTTTATTTTGCTTCGCATGCTGAGTATCGTGTAGATCGTTTCGAAGAATTTGTTTGCACATTTATTTTTCAATGAATAAAGTTCATAAGCAACAGTATTTCTTGTTTATATGTTCGCCATACGCGTGTGCCGCACAATAAAGGTCATAAAGACATTTTAATAAGTTACGTATTGCACGCCTCGTTTTGTAGCATAGGGCATGTTCGTGTAATCGGACCAGCCGGTTATTAGGACCAAAATGATCGCGTCCCGATGTGGTCCGATTAACCGGAATCGACTATATATATATATATATATATATATATATATATATATATATAAACAACACAACTATACCTATAATCAAATGCAAGTTCAAAGGAAAAATTTTGAAAAATTTGATTTTTTAAAAATTGTTCAAAATTACGGTTTTTAGATGCATTGTCAATTGTAATACAAAATACTACAAATACAAAAAAATATTTGAAAGTATAATATATTTTGAGAAATAGGAAAGTTTGTAGATGTCCACTTTAGACGTTTAATTCATACTGAGATATATTGATATAAAATATAAAAGAGTCCCCCCTTTGAGCTGTATTTTGCAGATTCTTTCTATAAAAAACATCATTCCTACATATATAAAGTTTTCTACTTGAAACGAATTTCAAACATATGTTCGACATTTCATGGCCAAAAAAGGGCTTATTGTCAATAAAAACCGAAGAGACATACACCGCTCAAAACAATGAAAGGATATTGAGGCTGTGGGATGAAGAATTTTTTGAATGGTTGATACATTATCGACAGACGTATTAGGCTATATGAGATAAAAATGGCATTTATTTGACTGAAAGAAATGTTTCTTATTGAGAATTTGAAAACAAAAGGACAAAAAACCCAATATGTGCATGTGGAGGAGGATCGAACCTGCCATGATCGGGTTTGAAGTCCAGTGACTTAACCATTCGTCAAAAGCACACGCCGATGCTTATTGGCTGTCACTGGCTTATTGAGATGTCACCAAATGCATATGAGAAAAGCACATTTAAAAGAGGTTTTTACTTAAAAGAAAGCCCTTTTCAGTAGGGATCATGGTTTTCCTGGATGTCCAACAACACTGAACGCCTTCGAGGCTATGAATGAGGGGCTGGAGTATTCGGTCCTACTCCTCCTTTCCAATTCTTGGAGAGTTTGCAGGGGGGTAGGCACCCAGACATTCGTCTGCCTAGAATGTCTCAAACAGGCTAGACTAGGTTCACGTCCGGGGAACACGCTGATCAATCCATTCGTATGAAATCCTTCCTCCCAAAGGAAATCATTCGCCAAGCGAGGACACTGTGGCCTGCAATTGTAATCCATCAATATGAAGTTATCTCCAACTGCTGCGACGTAAAAAACAGCCATAGGTCTCGGCATCTCATCCCTCTATCTGCGACCGGTCAGAGCTCCATTCCAAAGATCTGTGCGGCCAGCCATAGAGAGGCCAGCAATGACCATCACTCGCCAAATTTCACTGTTTCGTGTGCGAACGCAGGATTATTTCTGGTGCCGCGTTCCCTCCAGGTGAAGACATGCCTAGTATTGGGAAGAACAGAAAAATGGAACTCGTAAGACAAGAATATTGCGTCATTCGTTTCTCTTCCAGTCCATCTGCTCAGTACCACTATTTAACGGAATGTATAGAGATCTCAGAATGATGGGAAAACCTGAAGAGTGTCGATGATGATTCAAGTACAGTGCTGATGGTACCAGTTATCTCAAAATCCTGAAGGTTCTGATGTCAAAGATGGACAGTTTCATTCCAAATGCTTGAGAGTGTGCAGGTGGGGAGAAAGACAGCTATTGACTCCAAGAAAGGAATGTTAGTTTGACTGTTCGGTCCATGTAAGGTTGGACACTTCTTATTCAGCAATCGACCTTAACACATCCTCTCGATACTGCTACATTCAGTGGTGTCTGGGTGATCGGCTGTATGCAAGAAGTCCACCTGCTCTGCTGCCCACTTCCTGTAGTGCTCTGCTGTTGACGTGGCGCACACCATGGGTCGGCAAAAATACAGATATGCAGCGTGAGGGAGTATTCGGACAGTTTGTGTCGAAACTGTGGTGCCAGTAGCCGAGAGAAAGTGTTATTGAAGAAGACTGGCATTCGTATTCAGAGCCGTTAGAGTTAAATAACGATCTTCGTAGACTCTTGATGCAAGTCTACGTCCTTGCCCTGATCTTAGATCTGCATTTCCAATCTCCAAAAAAACGGATCCAGATCCTGGAAATCACGCTTTTTGAAACTCCAATAGCTTCTGCGACTTTGGCTTGCAATTGGCCCCCGACCATCAACTCTCCAAGCTTCTGATTCAGTTCAATGACCTCGTTGAGGCATCGGACTCATCGAAACAATACGCTCGCTGAATGCCCGATCGTTCTTTTCCGTTTTGAATTACATTGAGTCTAGAGCCAAATCAAGCCCGCTGCTGCTGAAGCATCTTCTTCGACATCAATCTCAAAATCTCAATACCGTAAAGTTTGGAAATAAGAAAAATTTAGCATTCTGGCTTTCTTCGTCCATTTCATACAAAAAAAAATTGCTTAAACCGTTATTTTATACAAGACTTACAGTATCATTTAATTTTTTGAGCAGAGTAAATTGTCTTCCTTTTCTTCTTTCTAATGCCCCTTGGTCATACCAAGTCGAATGAGATATAGATTTTTCGAATGAAGGCAGAAGTTCGCGCCTTTCGTTGTTCACGAGCGCCGTCAGGTGAAAGGACGACTTTTACACGAACACACACGACACAACCCTTTTTAGAGGGAGGTTGAACTCATTCCTCCATCCGCGAGTCAGAATTGAGATACAGGTCTGAGACCGACTCAGTACCCCCAGAGGTGATGGGAATTCGGAGGTCCTATTGAATGTGCCCTAACTGCCTTTAGTTAACAAGGCGGTCTTTGGCCGAGACGAGGATAGAAATCACTACCTTTCGGTTGCGAGAGGGACGCTCTAACAACCAGGCTACCACGGCCCTAGTGTAAATTGTAACAATG
Source organism: Argiope trifasciata (assembly GCA_026543055.1). NCBI lineage: Eukaryota > Metazoa > Arthropoda > Arachnida > Araneae > Araneidae > Argiope > Argiope trifasciata. Next base: position 256,721 of record JAPMOQ010020110.1, on the reverse strand, counting down.
GGATCGTTAAGTGAATAAATCGAGATCTTAAGCACCAACATTTTAACTTGACTTATAACTGATTCGCAAACCCGTTTTGACCCAGAATTCGCCTCTGCGCGCGCTAAGTGTGGACCTTACCGCTATGAGGACGAGCCTGAGCATGGTCCCCGAGGCACAGATGGTGACCAGGCCTAGAGCAAGCAGCATGGAGCCGTCGAAGAGCAGGATGATGCCAGGCAACTTGTACTTCTGCAGCTGCCGGGTGTAGAAGAAGGGCTCGGCAGCCTGCGAGCAGCACCAGGCACCAGACATCTGCAAAAGGGAGTTTTTGGAGCATTTGGGGTGACGGATAGAACCTGCGATGTCTGGGTTTGAAGTCCAGCAACTTAACCATTCGGCAAAAACGTACGTCTCTGTCTATCGGCTGTTGCTGGCTTATTAAGTTAACACCACAATTCTAACCTACCAGTGAGTTTCGGTAGAGACTAACGATGATTTATCCTTCCAGTGGGCTCGCGTTTGTGAGAGATACAATAGAGATGAATTTCGTTTTATACCTTCAGATCTGGTGGCCCGGGGAACGCCTGTCTTTGGCTATTTGTCCCCCTCCCTTCGGCCTACTTTCAGGTGTCGTCGTCAGTTTGGGGCGTTAATAGGTCTATGCAGATCAGATATTTTTATTTTAGAGATACGCGTGACCTTTCGTGTCGGTTTTTGTCACATCTGATTTTATATGATTTTACAAATTAATCCGTATTGTTTTAGACTGGCGACAGCTGGCAATCCGCTTACGAAGAAAAATGTTGAAAAAACCCACACTCTTTATAGTGAACTAAAATGAAAGGTGCTAAAGAGGAAAGCCGAACTAGGTATTGAATTGGAAGATGCAACGTTAGGGAAAAAAACCCTGCCAAAAAGGAAAGTGGACTAGAATCACGAGGTTTAGTTGTGAGATTTGACAAAAATTTATATGTTTGGAGCACACTAAATACATTTGCTCAAATGGCAACGCTGCAATGAAATAAGAATGAAACTGTTTTCTTCCTTTTCATATCTAATTTTCAATTACTTTCTCATTTTTATACATAAATTCTGTATTTTTGCACTTCTATATTTAATATGCTAATTGTTCTGTCAAAATATCGACAATTTCTTTTATATTATTTTTTTAATCAATTCAGTGAACTTGTGGTCATTTTATGTTGTTATTGCAATATATGTTCATATTTTTTCTGCTTCTTTTTAAGTAAAAAATGTTTAAAGTGATTGTAGTTACTAATTCTAAGCTATTTGCAATATAATTTTAATAGTTACGCTTTAGAAAAGTGACATTTTACTATAGCGTATGTGGGAAATACGTGCGACATTTCATGTTGGTATGACGGCCACGCCCGCTTGAAGGTTATAACGCCAAGCGACTTGGTGAGCGAAAAGAGTGTTTCGATACCGCCAAGCGTTATGGCGAGAAAAGAGTTGCTGCTGCGTCAAGTGAGTCTGACGACTTTACTTTGGTTGCATTTGCTGCAGGTAGGTGGCGCCACGACAGCAGTTTGTCGTGGTCACCAATGTGTGGAGACGGATCGAACCTGCGATGTTCGGGTTTGAAGTCCAGTAACTTAACCATTCGGCAAAAACGTACGTCCATGTCTATTGGCTGTAACTAGCTTATTAAGATGTCACCACACATTCATCGCTTTCAGGTTTACAATCATACATATATGTTGTTACATACATAATACACTAATACATACAATTAAACATACATACTATGCATGTAATGTATGTATATAATATAACATAGACATACGTAAACATGTTGATATCATTGTAAAATTGAAGAGCTCTCAAACTATTCTTCCTAAAATCTGTCACGATTTTTGTTCCTTTATTTATTATTATTATTATTTATTCTAAATTAATGTTTTGAAAAGCGGAGGGCCTGAAATGTTTTCGAATTTTTTATTACAATATTTCATAAAAAGAAAGTAAAAACGCACGTTTTCGGTATTTTTCAGCCTGGCAGAGCCAGAAATCGCTAAATAATGTAAAATTCCACCAAATTTGTTACAACAATAATAAGTACCGCCATTTTGGCTCGTATTTGGTTCACATTGGTGACATTTGCTGCCAGATAACAAAAAAAGTACCACATTTTTTTTCAACGTTATTGAAAATCAGTGATAATAATATTGTTACGAATGATACTAGTGGTGCTGCTTCCCAGCATTATTGATTCCATCACCGGAAAAAATGATCATAGTATACTGGATGCTCTTAGGAGTGATACTAGAGCTTGACGACAAACTTAGGCGACTTAGGAGACAAAATAGATCATTCTCGAAACATCGAGAATTTTCCCGATTCGTCCATCAGGAACCGAGATACGTCCAGATACGCCCTGATAGGTCGAGACATTTCTAGCCATGCCTCTTGGGACTATACAAGGAAAACAGTTTCAAGATGAGAGCAATAGTAGTCGGAATAGAAGTTAGATAACGCGTCCTCCTGAGGAGAAGACAAGAAGCTAAGCAAGTGCTGAACTGAGCTGTGTGCCTTGTTGTCTGTTGAGGAAGCAGCTTCGAGTACTATAGCCAGTTCTGTGGATATTGATACTACTGGTGAGCTACTATCAGCAGTAGAATACTGCTGTGTGCTGTCCTCTGTGTTCGTCTCGGCTGTAAGTAAACGCCTGTTTTGTATCTTCTCCTAAAGGACTAATCATTGTGTGTTTATCTTCTCTCACCGTACACACCCACTATACAAATGAACGAACCCGACGGATTAGGATAGGAAATCCGTAACAATATTTTTGCGTATAAGAGTTTCGTTTCATAGTAGTGAAATAGACAGTCACAATTTCAATGAAAACATCTTATTAAAAATTCATTCCCTTAGCCCTTTTCGATTTTCAATAATCCCGCTCATCATTCTAAAAATGTTTTCTTTGGGAATCAAAGGCATCAAACTTTCGAGTTCAAATTCATCGGGGACTTTAACAATTCCTCTCTGTGAAAAGGAAAGCTGGAAAACGTTTGAATATGGTCCGCTTATCTGATAACAGATAAACCTGAAAGCTTTTCTAATACGCATTAAAAATTGTGCAAACTTACTATGCAAAGGATTCCAAAAAATACCAAAGACCTGACCAATACAGAAGGTTTGCCACTAGGATCAACTGTAAGAAAAAAAAACACATCTTGATTATGTTGATTTGAAATGCACTATCTAGTAATATCTATATAAATAAAAATGAATTTTTCTATGCATGTTTTAACTGCAGCATAACAAGGTAACATGAATACTGTTACAATCCCTTGGGAATCAGAACAAGCATAAAGAACAGGGTCATTTCTCTTTTTCATAATTTCGGCTTTTATTTGAGAATCTTCTACTTCATGTAACTGCCATTTCTACAGATCTGTATACAGATCTTCTATTGCTCGAGTGTTGACATAGAATCTTTAAGCAGGTCATGTTGGAATTATGGGTGCAATGGCCTACCCTTAACGTAAATCTCAAAGTAAAACGTTCCTTAAATTTCAATTACAACAACTCACGATTCAAGATAAGAAAGTGTATATTAAGTATACATTTCTTGTCTCATACACTTGATGGAAAAGTACATTCATGAAATACCTTAGTAAATATTAATTAATCGAGCGTGAATTAAAATTTTAGCAATGGAATTTTTAACTCATATTTGATTTATTCACTCACAAATAGCGCGAAAGATCTGAAGGCTGTAAAAGACTCAAGATTGCAAACAGCCAAAACACGCATCGAAAGCGCCATTTTCTCGTTGCTATATGCGGCAAGTATCATAAAATTCCTTTATGGAATTTGAAACAATAACTGTGGGCATTTGCTCACATTTTGGCGATTTATGTTAAGGATAACTATTTTTGAATCAGCGAAAAAGTGCTATAAAATATGCACTGGTATATGATTGCTTTTATGCTTTTTAATATGCTAAAATGCTAATGTAATGATATGAACAAATGGTAGTCTGTATTAAGGTATTTGTAGCTTCAATCTGCGATCTCTGAAGAAGCCAGTCACACCTCAACTCGGCATTTTATTTAAGAACTTGGGAAAACTGAAAAGCATTGAAAACAGCAGCTAAAAAGGATTCTGATTGAGCCCTTTTGTAAATGCAGTAATTTAAATTTAATTTGTATATAGAATAACTTGTGTTGTCGTAGAAATAAATGTCATATTTGCTTTCAAGGAGAGTAGTTTTTTCCAATCACAGTAAAAGAACACGTGTACCATAGGCGAGTACGCGACAGTACTAAATTATCATAAGGCCGCGGTAGCCTGGTTGGTAGAGCGTCCGTCTCGTAACCGAATGGTCGCGGGTTCTGTCCTCGTCTTGGCCAAAGACCGTCGTGTTGGCTAATGGCAGTTGGGGCACGTTAAACATGTCGCGACTGCAAAGTCCACCAAGTTCCCATAACAAAACGATACCTCTGGGGGTACTGAATCAGGGATGAGTCCGTCTCTGATTTGGATCTAAATTCTGACTTACGGATGGATGAATGAGTGTATAAATGAGTTTGACCGTTCCTTAAAAAGGATTGTGTCGTGTGTGTTCGAGCAAATTTTCACCTTAACGGTGCTCGTTCACAACGAAAGGCGCACACCTCTGCCTTAATTCGAAAGAGCTCCGCTCATTCGTGCTTGGTATGACCAAGTGGCATTAGAACCACCACCACTAAATTATCAAGTTTGCATCCCATAAACTTTATACAGTGACATTTTATAGTTTTATTTTATTTTTTATAATTTGTATAAACAACTTAGAGCAGATATATCTCTTTCAAGATAAATACATAGATGCTACTTTTCAGCACCTTGCACAATGTTTAGTTGATTAAACTTAAGAATATTGGGTAAAAGGGAAGAATAGTGTGCCCCTTGCTGCGCCAAGGATGCCAAGTCGCCAATAAAGTTGCCCGACAAAATAAACAAACACTTCTGTGAAACAGTTGTGGTTACCACTTTCTATATTAAAGTTATGATCTTAACTGGTAAGTATTAGAATTTTGATTTTAATGTGAGATTTATTTAATCTGTATCTGAGATTTTTATTTATATTTTTTTAACCTTTGGGATCATTATCGTTGCTTATCTTAACAATTTTGTAAAAAATTTTCAAACCCGCTGCTTCGGTCTATAGTGCAAATAACAAAATTTAGAGCGCGCGATACCTGTAGGCATCTGAAGAAGGCACAGGGCAGACTTTTTTAACTTTAAAAAACATCCTACGGCTTCGATACCGACGGGAGGGGGAATTTAGTAGCTTCAATAGGACATTAAGCATAAGGACAGTGTGGATAACAGGAACAGCACATACCAAAAAATATCCTTTCGTAACTTCATCAACTCTTAAAAAATATATATATTCCACTCACCCTTCATCCATTCTGCAAATTTGCCCGACATTCATTCTTGCACAACTGTCTACATGTCAAATTATGAATGGAACGAACGTTACAGCAGCAAAAGACTTACGAGAACTTCGAAGTTTTCCATTGCAGCTATCTTTTAATGTGAGAAGACAGACGCTTTCGTAAATGACGATTTTTCAAAGCGTACACTAACAATTTAAAAAATATTTTTCTCATTCATATTTACAGTTAAAAAATAAAATTGTATTTTCTATCAATTGTAAAAAAAATTTCAATTATAATATAGAATAAAATTAAAAACCTTAATCGATATTTTTTTAATTAACATTTTCCGTAAAATAGTTGTAGTTCCTGTACAACTCAATTATTGTAAAAAGGAGTAAATAAAACAGAATTAGGGTTGCTAGGAAAATGTTCTGTTGGGTTGCCGTATTGGCGGGGTGGGGGCACACTATGCTGCACTTCACCCGAATATTGTATTGTCTCCAAATATTTTTCAAAACTTACTTAGTTCTGGTATGATATGAGGCAAACTATTATAACGGTCGAAATAAATATCTCCAATTTGGCGACCATTCTATCAAGTTTCATCGTTCAATTTCCTTTTTAAACTATCCTGAAGGCCATGTGCAAATAAACATCTATCCAAAACTACTAATGGAAGATTGCCAAATTGGCAGGAACACTTTTACGGCTTTCCATAATTTTAGCCAACATGCCAACTTTGGCTTTATCAACTAAGTAAATTGTCAAAAAAAAAAAAAAAAAAAAAAGAGGAAGGGAAAATGAAAAGATATTTTCATACCTTCCCAAGGAGTGCGGGGTCCTCGTTTTCGTCTGAGAAAAAACCTTTTAAATCTGTTATCGATCTCTCTGGTAGACATTTTGCCTTTTGTAACAAAACTAGCTGCTACCCAGAGCGTTGCTGCAGCCAAATAATAATAATAATAATAATGTTAAGCGAAATCAATCAATAATTTTGCAATGTTTCATCGAAATTGGATGAACGGTATGACAGGATATAAAACACAAACAAGCAAATATTCATTTTTATGCATTAGATTCATGCATTCTTTAAGAAATGTAAAACTTGGTGGTTGCTCTTCCAGAATGGTAATAACAGAAACTATCTATTGTTACTCAAGCCTCGTTTCATATTCGTTCGGAATTCTCAAATTTAATTTTAGAACAGGAAATTAAAAAACTTTGTTTCAAAATTCATTAAACATAGAAAATATATATTTATATCATAAAATCGTTATTGTAGTTGAAAAGATAATTTTTTTAAAATTAAGATAGTGAAAAATTATTTGTACTATCATATTTTTGGAAGCTACTGTGAAAACCGCTAAATTTAATTAAAGTATAAAACACCCATGATTGGCCTCCCCAAAATTTTCTCGCATAATCTGTCATAAAGTGGTTACCTCTGAGAATGATTTACATGACATTTGTGTTCAATAACTATATAATATGACCCTTTCACTTGGATTGAGCCTTTCTACACAATCTGCTGTGTCTCCTCGGCGAGTCATTTGGAGATGAATCCTTGGTAAACAGATGTGGTTGAGATCCAAATTTTTATTTTTTCATTTTAGATAGTTGTACTATCCCTGTAACCATCCCGTAGGTGTAAGCAATCAGCTGACCAAGCTTCATCAGATGAACTGTTTAGGATGGCATAAGAGACAGACAAACATCCATTTTTATTAATATAGACTAGTATGGCAGCATTCTAAAACGAAAATGTCCTGAAAACCGATTTCTAATTCCTAAGGGAAGGATTATTGACAATTAAGGTAATAATTTTACTGTGCAGTACTTCGAGGTAAAACGTCAACTGCTTTTATAATATTATTTGCATTTCTGAGAAGTTTGTTAAAGATCATAAGTTGTCACATAACTACATTTCTATTCCTTAAGTGCGTGGCGTTGTCAACAAGAGTTTCTTTCAGCTCAAGTTTATTCTACTTTTGACGTTGGCAACGGCAGGAAATTATTATGATTATTTTAGAGTAACTGGCTGATGGAACTTTGTAAATGTTATCATTTTCCTATTTCATTTCGCTGCAGTTCAATCTTGGAGTTCAGTAAATCATTGATGTGTATGGCATATTATTTCATCAAGCATTTAAAGTGCTTTAAGAATTATTAATTAAATATTCATTTTTAATGGATGAAGTTGTGTGTTATTCTCCATCGCTAAAAGTGAACTGAATTTTTTAATAGAAGTAGCTCATTCTACATCCATAAATTTAACAACGAATTTTAAAACATTCTTTTGCTGAAAATAAAACCCAAAAAATTTGAAAAGATATTGTTCGATTTCTCTCTCTTAAAAATTAATTTTTTTGGGGGGAAAGGCAACAAGTGCCATCATCTCCCATTGAAAGATACAGCTCCAGTTAATAAATTTCGCCTAGAAGGCTTTTTTAAAACAGATTGAGCAAACACTCATTAAAAATTTCAGATTTATGATCATTTACATAAACGTGCAGCTTCGTAATGAATGAATGAAATGATGCCATAAAGCTACAGTTCGCTGCATGGAACGACAGTTCTTAACATCAATATTGGCTCACGGTGTGCGGATTTATCAAAAGAAGATATATGGGATGCGCCAGAGAAACTGACTTATTTGAAAGGTTAATAAAAACAAAAGTACTTCAGTTAGTGTTTTAACTCTTTTTTTATTTGACAATACAAAATCCCCATTCTTTTCATACAGTTTGGAAAATGTCATCGGCTAAAGGGCGACCACCACGGCACTGATTCAGTCAATTTTTGAAGTTCGTGTCCGCGCTTGGCAGCACATCAATCGGTATGTTGGCAATGGGGTCGCGAATGTTGTGCTTGAGGTGGTCCGGAATCGATCGACATAAACCAGGGATTTCAAAGTGAGTCTCGTCTCTGAAAAAAACGACCGCGTCTCCAGGCAGGTCGTCAAGCAGCATCTCACAAGCCTGCAATTGAGGGGCATCTCACATTTGAGGGGCAAAAAAATATCGCTCATTCTTGCACAACAGCCAATTTATAGGGATGAAACGGAAGGTCTTGATGGAGAATTCGTCGAAGAGTGATGTCAGAAATTCCCAGAGCAGCTGCGTGTTTGCGAGCCGAACTGACTGCCTCACTCTTTCGACATTTTTCGGAGTTTTGGTAATCCGTTGATGTCCATTTCTGGATTCAGCAACACTCACGAAGTGAGTTAACCCACGACAAAATCGGATGACTGCCTAGAACGGGTCTGCAAGGAGGAATTTCAAAGCGAGCTCGGAAGGCACGTTGCCTAGCAACAATTGAGCGACCGAAAGAAGCTGTCGAAGGCGTAGGCCTGCTGCTCTCTAGATTAGAGTATGATGACAACTGACTAGAAGCAGAAACAAACTTGGGGACTTTCCCCTCCAGTAGCACCACCTATTACACCTCTACCAACCCAACTGACCACTCAGAAGCTTTTTCAAATAAGTCTGTTTCTGTGGCGCACCCTGTATCGTAAAACAATCGTAAATCGTGTCAGTCTATTCAGTTATAACTCAAAAACGAATTTGCCGATTTTAATGATATTTGTTTTTTTAGTTTCGTATTAACCACGAATGGAAGAATAAACCTTAAAATGTAAAAATTTACAAAAAAAAATGATCTTATTGATATTTTTTTCATAGTTAAACCAAAAGAGCTGATTGTAAAACGGTCTTTCCAATGATTGAATTCACCGTGATGGGAAGCAACATTAGAGATTTGTAGCAATATTTATGCAGATTAGAAATTATGGATGGCAGCATGTGAAGAATCGATTTTTTAAGTTGATGATTAAATTTCCACTAGCTATTACGCGCGACTCTTTTCGAGTTGAAATTTGCATGTATATGTACGAAAAACTATCAAATAATGAAAAATAAAAAAAATGAAACCTAACATAAAAACAATGCATTTAAAAGTATAAGCATCTATGAAAAATTTGTAACTAACATAAATGCAATTAATAACAAAAGCACACAACGACCGTAAAAACAACTTATTTACATTGCACACCCAAAATAAAACAAAACAGCCAATCAAGTCCGTATTTCTTAAAAATCAGATAAAATACATTTTATTTATGGATCGGGAGGAAGATAGCTACAACAGTATTATACACATCCTTTTTAAACTTTTAATTTACATGAAATCACAGTTGTCACCACGCGCAAACACAGTTGTTGCCCGACAATCACGCGTGAACTTTCAACGTCAGTTGGCGTAACGCACATGTATGATTTTACTATGCCAGTTGGGGGCGTGCAATGCAGATTAGACATTTTTTATTCCCTTTATTCTGTTTTCTTTTCATTTAAAAGTACTTCAGAATGAATCCGAAAGGTCGATTCACTAATAACATTTAATTTTAAATGCATCAAACACAAAGAAAATCAATAGAATCGTTTGAAATAACAGGTCGAAAATCTTCTAAGAATAACCTCAACTCTGTTGGGAAAAAAATCCGGAGCCTTACTCCGCTTTGGTGGGATTTGGCTTCAGTTTTTTGGCGTGAAAGTCAGTTTTTAAAGAATAAAAAATGAACCATTCAATGAACCGGAGTAAAAAGTAGCCTATGTTCTTTTCCTGACTCTGATCTTCTTGCTAAATTTCATCTCATTCTGTTCTACTATTCTGGCGTGATGTAGTAACAAACATCCATCCATCCAAACTTTCTCATTCATATATTAGTTTAGATGTCATGTCTCGTTTATTGGTTTTAGAGACGCTGTAATAATATTTTAATCAGTATTGGGAAACCACACTGTTACGAAAGGCAACGATACGGCGGTTTTTTGCATCCAAACCAGCGATATCAACGAGGAAATTGCCAGCTATCAAGTTGGTCGATATGTGAACTGCAATGATGTTATTTGGCGAATATTCTCATTTCCTATCCACGATCATCATCCCACTGTTGCACGTTTGGTGGCACATCTGGAGAAGGCGCAACGACTTTATTTCACTGCTTCGAACGTTGCGCAACAATCTGAAGCCCCTCCGGCGACAACATTGTTGAGTTTCTTTGCAACTTGCCAAAGCGACCCCGTTTGCTCAGCGTTGCTTTACTCAGAGATGCCACGTTATTGCATTTGGAACGCTTCATCGAAGAAATTTCAACTTCAGAAGTAAGGTGACGTGGTTCTGTTGCTATTGGCGACAGGTAGGATCGAACTCGGGACCTTATAGTTGGTAGACAAGTAAAAGGGATCATGAACAAAGAGTTCCCGATCATTGATAATCACAAATGGTTGAGTGAGCGAGCAATTTTGGAGACTAAAAACAAAGATGTGGATGCCTTAAATTTTGACATTCAGGATGAAGTCGTTGGTATTCTTCATTCCTTTAAATCTATTGACTATGTAACAATGAAGTCGCCAACTATCCATCTGAATTTTTAAATTTCTGGCTTACCATTGCACAATTTACAGCTGAAGGTTAGCTCGGTGGCCATGATGCTTCGAAACTTAAAATAACTAAAACTATGTAATGGAAACTTTTGGTGATGAAAATGAGATTCACGCGATTTTATTCAAAGGAAAATTCAAAAATGTGGAATTTCTCATCCCGTGCATTCTCATGATCCCAAGTGATATGCTCTTTGAGTTTAAATGAATTCAATTTCCACTTCATGTTGCGTTCGCGATGGCGATTCACAAATCACAAGGCCAATCGTTGAATGTTTGTGGTCTGCATCTAGAAACCCCATGTTTTTCTCATGGTCCGTTTTATGTGATATGTTCACGTGTTACATACAAACTGATGCAATTTTAACAGGAGGCAGATCAAGTCAAATCTCTCAGGAATGAAACTTGCATGATGAGTTTCATCCAAACAGCGCGCACAAACACTCCTGGGTACTGAATGTGGATTTCTGAAAAAAGGGGGAAAGGTTGAAATGCCACAAATTACTGTGGATGCAAATTAAAAACTTATATGCTACTAAAACTGAAATGTATACCTTATTTTGGAGTTACTTACCAAAGAAAGCAATATCTTTATTTTAATATTAGAATTGTTAAAAACACGCAAAGGAATGTTTAATTAGGAATGAATTTGAATCCCATCACAACAATAAAACAGTAACAGATTGAGAGTTAAATTAAATTAAAAATATTAAAATTATAATTACAGAAATAAAATTAATAGCATTAAAGAAGTTGTTTTGAAAACTGCTTCTGTAAGATAGTAAGTTTGGAAGAGTTTTCATAGGTGAGTCGGGAATAGCGATAATACAGCTACTTTCGATTTCTTGTCGATCTTTATTTCTTAATTTCTTATAAATCTTATTTTCTTTGATAGAATAAATCATCTGACCGTGTTTCAAAATGACGAGGTCCGTCCCAAAACAGCCCTAGTGTTGCTTTACAACGGGACGTTACTATGACCAAACCTAAACCTAAACCTTGGGGGAGGAAATGATGCTTGGTGAGACGGAGAGTCAGCCAAAAAAATTTTAATAGCAGATTGCATTTCCATTAATTAGCGAAGCCTTGAATTAATTGCAGATTCAGTGAATTAGCCTGTTGTTTACACTCTTTGTTGAATTCTCTGTTGGTTTTATTGCTGTTCGGTTGATCTGCAGAGCCTACGGATATTTCGATGCTATCCTCTTTGAACTGAACTCGTAACTACTTCATTACTGCCCTTACTTTTTCTGTCAGGGGCCGCGGTAGCCTGGTTGTTAGAGCGCCAGTCTCGTAGCCGAAAGATAGTGAGTTCTGTCCTCGTCTCGGCCAGAGACCACCGTGTTGGCTAATGGCACTTGAGATACGGTAAATATGTCGCAATTGCAAAGTTCTCCAATTTCCCATAACAAATGATACCTCTAGGGGTACTGAATCGGTCTCTGATTTGGATCTAAATTCTGACTTGCGGATGGGTGAATGATTTCAAGCGTAAACTAAAAAGGGTTGTGCCGTGTGTGTTCGAGCAAAGTCATACTTTCACCTTAACGGCGCTCGTTAACAACGAAAAGGAGCACACTTCTGCCTAGATTCGGAAACGAAATTTTAGAGCTTATTTCAAACCATAGGAAATAAGAAAGAGTCATATCAGGCAAACATGGCCCTCGTGTAACAGCATTTCTGAATGTTTAGTTAGAACGTCACGAATAATAATTACTCTGTAATAAGACGCCCTATAGTGTGATGCAAAACACATGTATTTTGTTGCTAAATTCCACGCCTTTTGCAAAGAACTCATTCACACAAATAGTACAAATTACTCAGTAATATATTTTATTGATTATGAGCCATTTGGAAGGAATCCATAATGCATTACTACAATCAAAGAAATCTTCCAACGTTAAGCTTGATTTTTTAGCAATTTTTCAATCTTATTTGCCCTTTCAAGTACTATCAATTTTCAATTTCTGTCATATCAGAAATACATCTCTTTTTTTAGCACAACAACGTTGTTATGATAGTTCCACATTATTGGTTGGCATCCAGAATATCGTTTATCAATATCTTGAGCCAATATGGTCTAAATTTTATCACTGGGCAACAATGCGTTTTGTAGAAAGGAATCATCTTGCTACGTTTGCGTCACGTTGTATTTGGAGCAAATTCTAAAGACCAAATCGAGTAGCCGATGCGTCACAAATTACAAATAGCATGTAATTTTGTAGCACATAAGATGAATGGCTTTTACAATATTGGCCATTATTGAGTTCTGATATTGTATAGTATATTTTTCTGGTATTCATTCAATAATTTCCAAACGCTATCCCCTAGTAGCACACAAATATTGTACAATATCTTTAAATGGAAATAATTGAATATCAGCTTCGATAGAATAGCTAAGAAAAAATCGGCTGATTGCAGTTATGGTTCATAGATAAAAATGCCATGTGAATTTTTCTTTAAATATTGAATCAAAAATTAATATTAACTTATATTACTCCTCAATGCTAAAATGTAAAAGTATGAGTTTTATATGGTTCCCAAAAAATCTAGTTATTGCGTGATTTTCTGAGCTACAATCTAAATTATTCATTTCCAAAAATTTTCCTTTATTCAATGACTTCTTACATTTTCCCATCGTTTTTATTTTATTCGGACTGGATCCTTACGTTTGCTAATTTTCGACTTTATATATATACTAGCCGCCTTTGGCGACCAGCTGGTTCGCCATGAGTAATTCGTTCTAAAATTTGCAATTAAATCACATATTCATTAGACTTAAAGTAATACCGTGCATGTATTGGCCTGAAATTAATATTTTCTTTAAGATGATGGACGAAAAGTTCTAAAAGTACACCTTTTCCTAATAATATTCCTTAATTTTATAAATCAGTCAGTTTGATGCTTCCAAAATATTGAAAAAAAATTTCGATGATGTTGCCAAAATATTACATATGTTTTTTTAAAGAAAGCGAGAAAGGGAAAAAAGTATTAAATTAATGATACAGATATTGCAAACGATTGCATAAATAAGCCATTAAGTCGGGATTTCAATGCATATCCTGTCTAAATTCAATCGTTTACCGTAAATAAAGAAGATTTATCGACTTAATGATATAGATATTGCTTTGCTTTGCATTTATTTTTTAAAGAAAATATCACATTTTATATTTATTTTATTTTATCCAGTCACGTGCTGACAGTTGCATTTCTTTAGATTTATTTTGTGATGATAGATTTTTTTATTTGAACTTCCGCCATTGTTTTCTTTTATTTTATCCAGTCACGTGATAAAAAACATAGTTAAAATATTTCTTTAAAAATTCGTTAAAAATAGTAACTTAAGTTATACATTGAAAACACTGATACCGTTAGAAAGCTAATTTTTTAATCTTTAAACTGATATAAAAATCATGCTTGTGCAATAATATTTTCGGAAGTTATGGCGGAAAAACGTCGAAATTTCGCTTAAATTTTAATTAATTTAAATTCTAATTAAAAATTCGAAAAAAGGGCTCCGAGGTGCACATTCCCGACCTCCAAGGTATACATGTACCAAATTTGGTAGCTGTAGGTCCAACGGTCTGGCCTATAGAGCGCCAACACACACACACACACACAGATCTATATTATATGTATATATATATATATATATATATATATATATATATATATAAACTTCATCTATAAATATATATAAATTAACTCCATATATAAATTCATATATATATATATAGAGAGAGAGAGAGATAGGGAGAGACTGTTCTAGAGCGACACTGGCTCAACTAAAATATTAATAATGGCATAAAGATAAAATATTTTATTGTGAATGGTATCTTAAATAAGGTAATTAATTTGAACTATATCTTAACTAATGTATTGAATACATAGAATTTAACATGCCTAGTTACTGCGTTTTAATTTATTTAAAAGATGATATTCATATTCGTGCCAAAAATTTCTCATTATCGCGCCCTCTATCATTGCAGTAGGGAAGGTAATTGTTTTCGATTTCAAGAGCGACACTGTAACCGAAAATAAAGTTTTCGCTTTCAATTCCCTTGTTCGCAGCATGCTTTGCTCTAGTGGCGGTAAAAAAAATTGAGCGATTTTCTATATGTTAATTGTTAATAAAGATTAGATTACAATTTTTAAAATTTATTTCTGACTGCTTTATGTGGGTGCTCATTATAAACAATTATATGGCCAGATTATTTGATATCATGTTTGAACCATAGATGTGAATTTCCTGAATAAGTAAGGATGCATTATGCTGTAAATATTTGCTGCAAGTAAGCATTTCATGATACGTTTTTTTGAACTAAAACAAATTTTAGCTAATTATTTAAACGTAATCGTTATTTATAATGATAAGGTACAATTGCAAGTTGTTGTTTTTAATATTGCAGTATGTCTTATTGTTGTTTATGATTTTATTTATAGGGCTGAATGATTGCTTTTAATACAGTCATGGGAAGCGCGACATCTGAAAATGACGTCAATGAACACCTTCCATGTGACAAACCGAAAGTTTATCCCTGTAATGATTGTGGTAAAGGGTATGAATTTACCAAACTAGCATTACTAGCTCATAAGCGAAAATGTTCACATCGAGATTCATGCATTTGTTTTGTTTGTAGTGTCAATCGTCCTCTTCATAAAAGAATGCCTGAATTCCTTCCCATTATTTTTAAAAATTTAAATTTTATTTCCAATATGTCTAATAAAAGGCCAAAATTATTTGAGAATCGGGTACCTATTCAGACTGGAAACTCTGTTATTGATTCAGAAATAAAGCAGGTGAAACAACCTTCTGCGGATGTAGCAGTTGCTTTAAAAGGTTCTGAAACAAAAGGTCCTGATGGAAAATCTGAAAGCTCAGATTCTTGGGAAAATAGTCAGTCGGATGATTCCCAACTGAACCAGAACAAAAAAGTTTTATATGTCAAACCTGTTTCTGTGGTAAGTTCAAAAAATAAAGTGTCCAAAGGAAAGCCATCCGAAAACTCAGAATCCTTTGAAAACAACCACGATGGTGAACCTTGTAATCGAAAAATTTATTGCATTATTTGCGATAAGCACATCTTTTGGGAATCCTTTGGAACACATGTACTACAGCATAGCATAAAAATTGAAAATTCTCACCTCGTTTGTCCTCAGTGCAACCAAACTTTCAGATCACCTAATTTGTACCTGATGCATTTTCCTAGTCATTTAGATGATCATGATTGCCTAGATTGCCATTGTGATCATCCAAAATGTTTCAAGCGCTCTGCTGTGCCCCCAGCAGAACACAGTTATGCGGGAGAGGGTGTCTGCTATATCTGTCTTAAGAATTTTAATGGGAGTCCTTCTGTATTATCTCACTTGAAGCAACACTGTAAAGAGTGTCCCTTCACTTGTGATGAATGCAGCCGATCGTTTCGTCAGACCGGAAACCTCCAGCGTCATTTGTTGGCCCATCGCGGGGAAAAGCCACATAAATGCCCTCAGTGTGGCACAGGATTTTCTGATCCTGCGACGCTTCGGAACCACGTGCGCACCCACACTAAAGAAACACCTTTCGTGTGCAAAGTCTGCAAGCGAGGGTTTTCGCAAGTTGGAAATTTGAAGCGCCATATGGCATTGCATGTAGAGAAGGAGAAAGATGCTTCTGTACTCATTTTGAATGGAGGAGTCAATGAGAAGAGCATAGGTGTTGTGGAAGAAGAAATTGGTCCTGAAGACGAAAAAAGTTCTGGATCTGATTTACTATCCGATCAAGAAGTTCGGAAAGCTGGTGATGTATTAATTATTACCGAATCTCAAGGTAGAACTAAGAAGCGAGGTAGAAATGGACAGTTCAAGTTGCACGTGTGTAAACTGTGTGGCAAAAAGTATGCTTGGCGACACGATCTCAATATTCACTTCCGGACACATACTGGAGAAAAGCCATACAAATGTGAATTATGTGACAAACAATTTGCTCAGAGTGGTGCAGTTCGTATGCATAAAGTTCGCCATCATAATAAAAATAAATTCAATTCAAAAAAGTTAACAACTCGATTAAAATTCACACCACCGATGGAGCCACAGACAACTGTTGCAGTCACACCACCACCCATTTCAACCTAGAGTTTAAAGAATTTTATTTTATAAAATGTGATTCTTTTATGTACTGCATGTTAAAATGTCAATTTAGAATCGTGGTTTCATATTGATATTTGTTTTGTGTTACTATGTAACTTCAAAGTATGCATCAACATTTATTCCAAAAAAAATTTCAGAAATCTTTTTACATTGTTTAATTTGGTGACATTCACTTGAAGGCTTTCAATTGAAAGCCTGCAAGCCTTTCAATCAAAACTTATTATCTGAAACATGAATATAAAATATAATTAGTCAATTTATGGTAATCAATTGCTGATTATCTTTATAAGAATATTGAATTGGTTTGCTTTTAGAAATTTTTTATTTTGTAAATGAATACAAAATATGTCATTTTCATCTTCCAATAAGATAAGTAATAACTTTTTTACTGAAACTCCTTGTTTTACTCTCCTTTATGGATATCAAAGTAAATCTTCAAATACTTCATTTATTTATGAAAATGAATGATAAAAGAATCATTTTACAAATAATTTACTATTCATTGATCCATTTTTCAATTTTGATCAATGTTATTTAAAAGTAACTTTATTTGAAATAGAAGAAATTTTATAATAACTATGCATTCATAATTAAATTTAGTGAATAAATTCTTTTCTAATCACAAATAGAATTCATTTAGGATTGAGTTAATTTTGTGATGTTACAAAATATTTTAGAAATCTGAAGCAAAAAGGTTCAAAGAAATTTTATTATTAAAAAAG
Source organism: Argiope trifasciata (assembly GCA_026543055.1). Classification (NCBI taxonomy): domain Eukaryota; kingdom Metazoa; phylum Arthropoda; class Arachnida; order Araneae; family Araneidae; genus Argiope; species Argiope trifasciata. Next base: position 239,051 of record JAPMOQ010020110.1, on the reverse strand, counting down.
AATTATTAATATCACATTGCAGTATCTTTTGCCAAATTTAATTGCAGAATGTCAAGAAATAAATGATACTAATTTATGGTCTATTGCTGAGAAAATAGAAAAATTAGGCTCAACGTTTAATATTTCTTATAATGAGTGTTAAAATTTCTTTCATGACATCAGATTATATTGTTAAATAGTAATTTTTTTTTAATATTGGAATCCTTATCTGATATTATAGAAAAGTAATATTTATAGGTTTTAATATTGAATGGGAAATTTTAGATGGTTTTTGAAATGTAACAAAGCTTATTTTTAAATATGAGCTTTAAAAAAATATTTTTATTTGCATGCTATAAATTTTACAGTAAATAATGTAATTTTTGTAACAGCTGTATAGAGTAAAACAATACTTGTATATAAAATACATGCTGTGATTGATCACAAACATTTCTGGAATGTGTTTGCTAGTAATACCTGGTTAAGCCTAAAGTTCAACATTAAGACAAAGATTTGTAAATGGCATACTGTTAACACATAATTACCAATAAAGTTTTACCATTCTAATTTGTAAAACTTTTATATTGATTCCCTTAATTTCAAAGAAAATATCATTATATTTTCATCTTCCAAGACCCAATAACCTTAAAACATATGCCTCAACAGTGTCTGTTTACCAATCTGATGACCAGAATATATGTATGGACTGGTCTTTTTGTTATTGATAATGTGGTTTTGACCACAAATTTCTCTTTCACTCTTTTTAATATGCATGTATCCAAGATGTCAATTTTTTAACTGTCAATGGAATGTTGCTGTTCTTGTGAACTTAACAGCTATTGAGTAAATATTGTTCAATGTTGGTTGTATTATCTCAAAATAACCATTTTGTTGGTTATAAATATACAGGGTTAAAATGTGAAAAAAAAATCATATTGATATGAAATTCTGAAGGAAAGTGAAAACAAATATAATTCATGGTTGCAACAATGTTTATTATTTAAGTTGTATTTTAATCTTTGAATATTTTATATATGAAATCCAGGGAAATATTTTAGTCTGTAAGAACTTTCACTTATAAGACTGTTATAAAACACCAGCTGTTTATTTCAAACTGTGATTAAGTCTTAGAAGCTGAAAAGAAGATTGAGAAAACACTAGTTGCACATGAAAAAGCTGATATCGGAGAATGCGTGTGAATGATTAAATATAACTTGTTCATAGAGTATTGCTGCAAAATATAAAATCTACATATGTAACTAATGAAGTGATTTTATTTTTATTTAGTACCAATAAATGATTTAAGCAGAAAAATAAACAAATCAATCTGAAAATGCAATGATGGCTGCATCTGACATTATGAAAATTTCTAGTTTTAATAAAGAAGCAGAATTTTTCATATTTATTTTTCGGGAAATAATGGAAGTTCTCTCTTCAATTTTTAAGTTTTTAATTCAAGTTTTAATTCTTATCTCAGAGACAAAATTTCTTTTGTCTGAAAAAAGATAATTATATGAAAAATTCACTATCAAAAGTAATAGCTCAGAATAATCTTTGTTTTACAGCATATGGGCTGCTTTTATAACAGTTAAAATGAATGCCATTCAGTTTCTTTTTTTTATGTTATCATGCAAATTTTTTATGTTTTGATAAAATGAAAATAGCTGCTTTTTAAAAGTATTCTGGCTCTTCAAGTTAGAAATAATAGCATTACTTTTTTATAATATTGGAGGAATATTTTATTATGTTCTGTATTTAGCAGCCAACTTTATTTAAGGCTTTTTTATCTTTTCAAGATATCTTTGGCTCTAAGTTGTAATTATTAGAAGGTGATTGCATAATTTATTTTGCTACTGAAAATAGAGGTAACTAGAAGTGAAATGAGATTTATATTGTAGTTTAATAAAAGATGCTTGAAATGCAACTAATAGCTTTTGTCTTTTTCCATTTTGCTATCTGCAATGCTGTCTTCTATAATTTTATTCTCAAAAAGATATGAAATATTAATGTCATTGTATTAAACTTACGAAAAATTGTATTGAATAGAGTTACTTTTTGCATTGAATAATTATGAATGCTAATTGAATTATTGTGTTCATTAATATTAAAGGTATTGTATTATTTGTACTGCTATATCTGTATATGTGTCTCTAGAGACGTAATTTCTTGGGGGCTGGAGTCTTAAAAAACTGCTAAAATGAGTAACTTACTATTCTAAATGTATTACTTAAACGGATTTATAAGATACTCTATTTTTGGTTGAGTTATTTTTAAGTCTCAATAATAAGGTAAAGTATTTGTATGTACCGAAATTAAGATAAAAATATTTCTTTTATAGAACAATAAAAATTGAGATATCAAAATGCTGAAATATCACTCTAAGTAATATTTATTTTAAAGTACATTTGCAAAAATTAAGATATTTTTAAATGAATATGAAACCATTAAAAAAAGGGGGATATTTATTAAATATATATATATATATATGTATATGACACATAACTGAAAGTAACATTGCATCTTATCTTTCCTTTTCTGATGTTCCTGTTTACTGAAAAAGCCAAACTCTGAAGTTTCCCTTCAGAGTTAGTTTTGAATTTTAGTATAATTTTTATGAAGAGTGTATTAAATAAAATTTTAAATAAAAAAAGATTTATTAGAAAGGCTAGAAAACAAACCAAAACATCTTACAGATGAAATATTGACAGCACTGCAAATAATGATTTTCAAATTAAAATTTTTATTAAGTCAAGCTTTTTTTTTAATTTAAAAAGTAATTAATTGTGACTAATCATTAAAAAAATTCTTTACAAGTTTCTGATGAAAACATTTATCTTCCAATTATCCATTGATGTATCGAATAAAAAATTATCCAAGAGAATTTAAAAATTTTATGTTTTTTTAGGGCAATTTTTATTTCCCTCAAATTCTTAGCAATGTCTTGTGTTTTAAGTAAAATATTGCCGTAAGTGTAAGTTCGTTGTGTCTAGTCTTAAAAATGTGTTTTCAAGTTAATTCATGTTGTACAAATCCTAAAACTGTAAGATATTATCTTAAGTGAATCACCTATTTTCATTTTATGCATTCTTTGAATTAAATTTTCATCTGCATTGATGTCTTGATTTTACAAATGAAAATTTAATCCTGATAGAAATTTCCATACATAATAACTTCATATTGCTTCAATTAAATTATTATGGGAATTCTAAAATTATTGTGATCATTTTAAACATATAATTTAATAGGAATCATGACTTATAAATATTGAATGAAATTTAATTAATTTAATTTTTTATAAATATTGAAATTTCAGTTCTCCTTATACAATCTATAAGTTGGTAAATATTTCACCAGAAGGTGCATTGTGAAATTAATATTGGATCCATACTTGACAGCAGGCAGTATGAATTTTTAACCATGCTCTTTATAAACATAGAGTAAATCTTACCTACACAATGCACCTTATTTTCATACAGAAAGAAAATATTAATGAATTTATATGTATAAAATATTGTGATGTTGTATGTTCTTTCGGTGTTAAGTATTCAAGCGTACTGCTGGAAAATTTTGTTCCTGTGTGTTCTTAACTGCTGTAAATATTTATGTACATTCAAAACTGTGATGTTTTATCTTGTAAAAAAGGCTTCATTACTTTTTTAATTAATTATTTTTATTTTCATTTAATATTTCCCAACTTCCATTTGCAAAATGTTGAGGTTGCTGACAAAGTGTATTTTTATTGCATGCAAAGCTGTTTTTATTCTAGCCACTCCATATTGATGTTGCGAACAAAATTTATACGTAAAAAAGGATATTAATTTGCAAGAATAGGAATGTATTTGTCTTTAATTTTAAGCATGATTTATTGGATGCATGTCAAATATTTTTATTTAAAATTCTGCATGCCCTTTGTAATTTTTTTAAATTTCAAAGATGTTTTTATTTTTAATTTCTGAATTAAAAGGTATGTAGCATTTCTGTTATGGATTATATAAAGTAGCCTGTGATCATTCATGGATTGTGTGTATGTTTAGGTATCAGTTTTACAATGGTATATAGTAAATATATTCATACTTGTCCTAAAGTGATTTTCAAATGTAAAGTTATGGAAATTTGTGAATTGCAGCCATGCCTTTTATGTCTTTTTAGAATATGGGATTATTTTAAAATTAGTTTTCCAATGTGTTTTAATTTTAATTATCCAGCAGTGCATATTCCTCAAGAATATGATTTTCATAATCTTTTTAAGACTTTAATTTAGCTTAAGAAAAATAATAATGGGCTAAAAAAAAAATGTTAACAATTATGTGCTTCTCTATATGTGGTAAAACTATTTATTACAATACATTCCTTTTATGTATTAAAATATGAATATTTATAGCTATTATTGTGCCACAAATATTTTTACAGTGAATTTTAGATAATTTTTAACAGAATACTGGTGACTTTATAATGTAGTTAAAATATTTATATAATTTTTATTCATATATATATATTTTTCATTGTCCATTAAAAATTTTTTTAATGCGATGTTTTAAATGATTTTTTTTTTTTTTTTTTTTTTTTTGTAGAGGAAAGGAATGTATGCATTGCTGTTTAACAACCAAAATAAGTTTTTAAGAACTTTTTAAATCCTTACATATTAATTTATATCTTCTTTTGCATGTCCATAGTACTCAGGGATGAGCACATTTTAACGAATTTATTATTGAAACTACTTTTAGAATTGTCTTCCACACTTATTGCATTTTTTTTTATAAGTAAAGCACGTAATTTATAGGATGTTTCTTTGCTGACTGAATACAAAAATTTTCCTGGTATGAAATCAGTTGCATCTTATTTATTCAAATGTATTTCTTTGTGAAAATGTAATCTTTTTTGTGTGTAATTTTCTTTTTTGTTCAGTTTTAAAAAATATTGGAATAAACTAAAATGGGCATTTCAGATGGGGAAAAAAAATTGAACAAATTTGTAAAGAAAACAATGTGAATGAAATTGTATTACATTTTAATGACTGAGATCATTTGTATTACAAAGTGTAATAAAATAAATTTTAGTGTAAAGTATGGCTATTTCTTTGTTTCCCTAAACTATATCTTTTTCAAATTTTACATGTGTATTGCAATTTTATAATATAGATTTTTATTAAGATAATTATAAATTTCAAATGTTCAGATTCTTTAATGCTTCAAAACTTTTTAGATTTACCTTGCATTAACACTTAATTTGCATTTTTACTTTTAAAAATGTATTTACTTATAAGTTCACACAGATGCATTTAGTCTGAAATAATTAGTCCATGTAATGGAAATTTTCTAGAGATTATTATTATATATTTACACTAAAATCAATACCACTAAAAAGAATGAAAAATAATTAATCATATATGAATGTATTTTCCATTAATTAAAAAAATTATTCAAAAAATAAGGTGACATGAGTAACTTTTTTTTATCTTGTGCATAAATATCATTTTCTACAGGCTATTTTGGGTGAAAAAAAAAGAGTAACTTTTTGCTGAGAATCTAAATTTACATTGAAAACTTTCCATTAATGTTATAGGATAGTGGTAATGATATTATTCTAAAAGTAAGGAATTTCCCAAACAAGAAATGATGGACACGGTAAATCATTCAAGTGTCAATTTAAACATACATTCCATGTATAGAAGGGTACTTTTTCTTCGGATGAGGGTGCACCCTTCCTTGCAGTTTTGATATTGTCAAGAATTCTCTATTGGTAAATTTCTAAGAATTAAAATTTAGCAAAATATATCTAATAAAATATAAATATATATTACATTGCATTAATTCATTTTAATTATATTGCAGTTTTAAAAAAGAGTTGCTTCATGTGAGCTAGCATTGGAATGTAAATATCTTAGGATGTTTTTTTATGACAATTTAATGAATTTTGAAAAGTAATTAATTTTTTTGTCTGGAATTGATAGTAAATGCTGTATAAAGCAAATTTCATATACAACCCTATCTCATGATTTTTCTGTAAAATCTATTAAAATAAATTTAAGGCATTTATTTTTTTAAAGCTAATGTTAATTTAATTCCTAATTTCTGTAGTGATGAAACAGTATCGAGAATATATATTTAAATCTTGATAAATATAAAATTTTTATAAATATTAAATATTTGCTAGAATTCAACTACTCATTAGATATTTTTAGAGCAGCAAAATTTTTAATTTGTATATTTTTGGAATTAAAAATATTTATCTGATCTCCTTCTAAATACATTTCATATTGATATGATACATAATTTTTTTTGTTTATTCTATTACTGTCTATTATTATTTTTTACATCAAACAGAATATACAACATTGTGTTTTTTATGATTAAGAAAGGAATGGTACAATATTAGCTCAGACTTACTCAACATTCACTTGTCACTTTGTTTTGATAATTTTGCATTTAAATCTATGTGAAATATACTGTATTATCGTGACCTTCAGTTGACTCGGTTTGAAATAAATGTCCATGAGAATTTCATTTAGATATGCTTTATTTTCTTTCCTTTATTTTTTTCACACATTTTGACCTGTGATTCAGTTTTAAAGATTCCATAGCAAGTTTGTTTGTCCCTTCGATTGGCAACAAATTTCAGTGATGAAACACTACTTCTGGTTTTCATGATGTTTTGTTTTCATTGATATTACTGTTGGGTTACTGATAAAAAAAAAATCTGCTTGGCATAAAAAAAAATCAAGGGGCAGCCAATTGTAAATTTTTACTGTAGGTTTTATATAAAAGCATTCTGTTTCATTGGAAGTTTTGGGGAATATAAAAAATTGTGTTTTCGTTTGGTTAAGGCTAAATCAGGATTGTGAAAGTGCATTACGAATCATAACAAGTAAATAGAAACTGACACAATCATAGGTATTCTATTCACTAAATCAAATTTTATAATTATAAGATATGTTTTGTTTATAAATCTGAAATATTTAGCAGCTTTAGTTAATTTCTCGAGGTATACAAGCTATCACATATTTACTCTTTTGATTTTTATTTTGAAAAGAGATTTTTCTCAACTTCTTAGTAAATAGCGTAGTACTCTTTTTATTTTTCTTTTGCTTACCTATTTATCCCAAGATTTTTCACTTTTTAATAAAGAATGGCACACAATTAACAAGCTAGCCACCCACTAATACAAAATTATTTCACGGTGTTTTATTTAGAGTTTTGTACCTTAAATTAAACATATTAAATTTTTTAAATATATGTGCATCTAGATAAATGGAATTTTTATGCTTAACAATCTATAGCTTTTCCAAAATATTTAATACCTTGAAATTACAAGTCGAATTTAAAATTTTGGTAAATGTTGTTTATTTTTTATCAAATGTCTGGATGAATATATAATATCTGGATTATTTACAATACAAATAAGATACTTTAATTTTGTTGATATTATTATATCTGAAATTTGATTGGTGCTGTAAAATATTTTACAGTTTTGTGACATTCCCATTCAAAATAATGACAGAATATGATTATTATTTTGATAATTGTGCATTGTATAGTATAGAATTTAATGATTTGAAATAATGATAGATTTGAAAATTTTGAAGTTTTATTAATTTTCTGCCAAGTTTCATAATAAATACTAACTTTCTACATAATTTTTTGAGGTTGAAGTTAATTTGGTTTGTAAGGGAACTAAGGCATTTCAATTTCACAAATATAGTGCATTAAAATTATTCTAGTGTTTCAGTTTTTGTTTATTTTCTTTCATTGTTTGTTATTGGAATCTGAGTAAAAAAAAAAAATCTTTCAAGTGAATTTTACAATTTACTGCTTTTATAGCATATGAATGATGATTTATAGAATTGAAATACTTATATAATAATAAGTATTTAATTTCCTTTCCCATAACTGCATATATTGTGAAGTTAAACTTTCCTGCATTCACTTACCAAGTGATTCTAATGTTTTGATTGACCAATTTTTTTAAACCTTGTTTATTATTATATCCTTCTCTAGTCTTAGTAATTATTTCATTAAGGAATTCTTTGCATTGTAGTTCTCAATATCAATAAAAATTCTAAATAAATCATTTGCTATAAAATTCTACTGAAATAATTGGCTAAAAATTATTTTTTGTTAAAGTAGATATATATATATATATATTTCTCTGTTGCTTGATATTTCAAGAGTAGTTTGAATATATTGAAAGGTTTAGTAAATTGGTTAATTTATTTAATAAAAATATTGAATGCAGATAAAATGTAACAACTAATTCTATCAATACAATGGTGTTAAGCAATCAAAAATTCAAAATATAATAAAAGGAACTGATTGATTTACTACTTAGTAAATATTAGATTCATCTAAGATTTTCTTAGTAAATAAGTATGGTTGTTTTGGAATTTTTATGTATGATTATTTTAGAAGTTTTTATAGGTAAAACTAAAGTTTAATCTTATATATTTTATTTTTACTAAGTCATTGTTACAGATTCAAATTATTTTGTTATATTTTTCCTAGTTTTATAAAAAAAATTTAAAAAAATTGCTGCATTACTTTTTAATTTTGAAAAAAAAATATAATGTATATGTATGCGAATTTAACGTATTATGTTTATTATTATTTTTGTTTCATTTTGCCAAGTTATTCTATTTATTTTTTATAAGATCTTTTACATTGTCAAATAAGATCAAACTGGTAGCAAAATAAAATTAATGACTAAAATAGATTATTATATATGACTAAATGATTATCTTAAATATTAATGCTGCCATGTAACCATGAAATGTATATAGATTTTTAACTTTTTTAATAGGATTATAATTTCTCACACTGTGATCTTTTCTTTTTTTTTCCGAAAAAATTAATTTTTCTAACAGTGAATTGGGTTAGCATTTTTAATTTTGGTCAAAGAGATATAATAATAAAAAGTGGATATTTATCTAAATTTAGTTGTCTTCTAGATTTTTTGCACCAGTTCTGAACTGAATACATTATCAAAGTAACCAATCCAATGGCATTTCTGTAAATAGCATATCTAGATTATGTTTAGACTTCTTTAACATGTTAATGCCTGGTTTAACTAAAACATTAAATTTTTTTACCATTTTTTTGAAATATTGGTTAAAATAGGATAGTATTTAATTTCAGGATATTTTATTTTTGAAAATATTGCAGAAAATGTTTTTTAGGATTTTCTGTATTGTAAAGGTAAATTATTAAAGGTAAAAATTATTTAAAGAAAAAAGTATTCAAGGTAAAATGTGGTAACTAAGGACTAATTTTGATTATCTTGCATTATCTCAAAAATAAATGAAGGTGGGGTTATTGTCTAGCAATACTTCATTTATAAAAGCTGACCGAGTAATGTATGCCTGTTGAAACCTATAAAGAGAAAACCCAAAACATTGAAACGCATTCATTTTTTTTTTTTTTTTAAATGAAATTCAGATGTGTTTGTTCCATAAGAACACAAATTCTTAACAGGTTCACATTTCTAATTCAAGATCAGTTGTTCCCTTTATAGATCTTTCATGTTAGCAATCCATTACATACCTATGTGCACACAGTATTATAAACATGTTAACATTTATTTGTCCCATTTTTTACCAATATTTAAAAGACGTAACATATACAATAGTATTTCCATTAGAGAAGTGATATAAAATACCATATTCTAATTCCAATGCTGTATCTTTTACATTATTAATTAAATATATTCTACATGACAATTTTTAAATAATTTTAAATTTGCTATTTTATTTACTTGTGTATGTAGTATTGAGAAAATATAGTAATCATCTAATGAATTCAAACTCTAGATTTTGAAGAATCACTGTGTTTTCAAATTCCCTCAGTTTGAAAAATTCATTTTTGGAAATTGTCTGTCTGTGATTATTTTTGTACTTATTTAGATTTCTATCAAAGTTTGAGCAATATTCAATTCACAGATTTATAGTGATGGTACCTAAGAAATTTTATGTCAGATCTAAGGAGAAGTTGACCATCTATTGATCTTTACTTTTAGAAATATGATAAAAGTAGAATGCAATGAATTAAATATGTATGGTATGTGACTTAGATTTCATTTGCATCATTTTAGCTTTTGATTTCAAATTTTTGCTTCAGTCTGCTAGTAACTTAGGTCTGGTGGTTTGTGACTCGAATTGTAGTTTTCAATTTCCAATTTTGTTTCATTCAAGTGGGGAAAATGCATCTAAAACTTTTTCTAATTTTATTATCTATCACGCATCTAAATTTTATTTTTGAATATTATTAAATGCATGCAAAGAATAATTGCCAAAAAGCATTCTTAAAGTGTTCACAATAGATCCTTTAAAAGATGCCAATGTGCATCAAAAATTATTATTTATTAACTGTTGTATGACAATGCCTTGGAAGACATTCTCTGGAACAGCAGCTTTATTAGAGTATACAAGAAAGTTTTGGGGAGACCACTTTTATTGGTTAAGCAATACTTTAAGTCATACTATTCAGGCATGATTATCATATCAATATTCAAATATGATATGTAAAAGATAGTTAATGTGTTTTTTTTTAATTATTTTATTTTATTAATTTTTACTTATTTTCTAAAAAAGATATATCTTTGGGACTTAATTTTGAAAAATTATTTTATAAAACAGATGGACCATTTTCAGGATCATCTGGAGTACTGCTGTGTATCTAAATTGAGTAGAAAGATGCCAAAAAATAAGCATAAAGCTTATCTTTGTACCAACTGTAGCAATGGGAATAAATTCTTTAAACTGGCTTTAAAAGTTCAGAAATATAAATGTTTGCTTTAGACATTATGTATATAGTAATATGAATCAATTCACTAAAATGGCTTTAGAAATTCATAAATGAAAATGTTTTCATCAGATATAATGCACTTAATTGTATGCAGTGTTGGATTTTCTTTTAACATTATAAAAAGCATCTGAAATATGTTCTTTAATTTCTACTACCTCTATTAAAATAAATCTATCTAAAAATCCCAAGATTAGAATGATTGGAATCTCAGTCAAGCAGATAGGACATGAGCTCTGAGATCAAACAAGAAATAGAACTTGAATCATCGGAAATTAAGTATTCAAATTATTCACATTTAAATGTGATTCAAGAATTCTTTTTCTGTGGTAATTTCTAATAGCCAATGTGCCAAAGAAAATGCAGTCAAAAGCTCATATTCTAGAAGATACAAACATGATTATGAATCATGTGATCACAAACTTTATTGCATTATTTGTGAAATGTCTATCATTTGGAAGCCATTCTGAATTCATATCTTAACAGCTCTTAAATGGGAAATTTTATGTAGAAAAAGTTGCTTGTTGCCTAATTACCACACTTTTTTGTTTATACAAGTGATCATGATTGTGAATGTAAGTGCAATAATGAAGAAGGCCTTTATTATGCATAAATAGCTACAATAATTTTTACATTTGTTAAAACTTTTTCACTGATACATATATTGTTATACCTCATGTGATAATACATATATGAGAAGTATCATTTCCTTAACAAGAAAGGAAATTGATTTTTTTTTTTTGTAATATGATATATTAAAGAATTTTTTTTTTTCCAATCCTTTGCACCTGAATGACTGCTTGATATCTTTAAAGCATTTTCTATTCAGATGTAAGAAATTAAAGATTGATTTTTCAGGAGAAAAAAAATCAGTGAATACAATTGTATTTTTTCTATCTCAAAACACTAAATAATCGTTATAAGGTACTCTTATAATAAAAGAAAGAATTTAATTACTTTCTTTCATAAAAGCAAATATTGTTTACCAAATTCATTTGATTTTCATACAGGCAGAAAATACAGATGCATTTTTTGTTAAGAATCCTTTGCAATTTCTTCATATTTTTAGTGTTCTACTCATAGAGTAGTTTTTAAATATGTTCTTTATAGATTATTTTCAGTACTGACTTGCATATATTTTTTCAATCCCAGTTTTATGCAAGCAATGTTGTAAACGGAAATAATTGGATGCTATGTTTGTCTTGGAACTTTTAACTTTATCATTCATCACCTGTTGATGTGTGGCTGGGGAGTATCCATACTTTGGCAAGGAAGATCAGCTGAAAATATATCTTAAAGATTTCTCATAATACATTACATAAAAATTATGTAAAATTAATTTTTGAATAAGTTTTATATTAAATAGTGGAAAGATATTTTGTATATAAGATCTGCTGAAAATGTATGTTGAATATTTCTCATAATACATTACATAAAAATTATGTAAAATTAATTTTTAAATAAATTTTATATTAAATAGAGTAAAGATATTTTGTATATAAGATCAGCTGAAAATATATGTTGAATATTTTTCATATTACATTACATAAAAATGATGTAAGTTTAATTTTTAATTACATTTTATATTAAATGGAAGAGAGATATTTTGCATGTAAAATCAGCTGAAAATGTATGTTGAAGATTTCTCATAATACATTACATAAAAATTGTGTAAGTTTAATTTTTAATTACATTTTATTTTAAATGTAGGAAAGACATTTTGCATATATAATCATAAAAAATATATTTTTTTAGTAATTATAATTGCATTATGTACTAGGTCACATATAAAAACATGCATTGTGATATCACCAATTGTTTATAGTCCCAAGGAATATTCTTTCCAATTAAATAATATTTTTTTATCATAAAAAGATATGTTGAAGATTTTTAACAGTATGCAATAATAAAACAAAGTTTATTACTAATGTACTTTTAGTTTTTTTCAAGTAGCCATGGCCCTCTGTGGCCACTTGAAACTTTTGGTTGATAGACATTATGTTCCAGTAACTCCATTAAGACTTCCCAAAGTAGTATAATGATCATTTATTCAGTTTCATCGAAAGTGAGTCCTTTCATATTTAAAGGAAACAAGAATCTAAACAAAAAAGTTGCTTATGAAATCAAATTGAAATTAATCATTCTTTTCGTAGAATGGAATAATCTCACCTACTTCTAGTCTAATAAATGTGTCCTCCATTAGATTGGGATAAGCAAATTACTAGGCACACAGAGAGATAATTTATTACTTGAGTTGATTGATGATTTCTGAATGATGTCCAATATTACTTTTTTCCACTTAATCTAGGGCAATAGGTAAAATCCTATTTTAGCCCACCTCTGGCAACTTTTTCAAAATCTAGCCAATTTTTCAAAATCACGCCAAATTGAAAATATCTGAAAGTACCAATAAGATTAAATAGTTTTCTAACGGAGTTTAAATCAACCAATGAGGTTCTGTAGGGTTGCCGCATTTCTCTTCAGATGTTGTCAGGGTTGCCATTTTAAAATCATTATTGCTGATAATTTGGCGAGTTTTTGAATTGGCGTCAGAGGTGGGCTAAAATAGGATCGACCCGGGCAATATATTGTCACATAGATAGAACTCGAGAAGACATTGGATGTAGAGTAAAATCCATTTATTAGCTCCACTCTAAACTAAGAACCCTGTTTCTGAGAGATCTTCAGCTTTTATATGAAAAGGGAAAGTTCCGGAATACCTTTCTGGAGACAGTAAGAAAAGTGCAGAGCACTTATCTAGTAAATGAGAGAAAAGTCCAGAGTCTTCCGGAACGCGAAATAAATTTTTAAAAAATCAAGTAAAAATGCTTAAACAAATTTTAAGTCTACTGGGATTCGAACTCGTGATCTCCTGACTAGGAGTCCAGGGTGAAACCAAAAAAACAGGTGCTTTTCATGTCCACAACTTTACAATTTTTTTCTAGCCCATATAGGGGGTAAAAAACAATGATTTTTGTTTTATCAGTTAGAAAAAACAATAGTTATTTATATTTTAGGAAGTTTATATTTAAAATTTATTCATTTTATCTATATTGCTTTATTTCTTTGTTTCATAAGCGGCAAAACAAGCTGTCTCAATGAGCATGAGCCCAACTTTGAAGCGTATATACTTTAATATTTTACTAGTTTCCAAATTATTAGCTTTTTTTAAATGATTAATAGCTTTAGTAGTTTTATAAAAATTTCCAGATTCATTGAAATCTTTATTTTTTAAACTGCCTTTTAAATTTTTATTTTTGTCCCATGATAATTGTAACCTCTGTTATTAAATCCTTTTTCATGAAATTAAATAACTTCAAAATCCACGAACAGAGGTCACTACCACTTTATATTGCAGGCAAAGGTAACTATAAGAGAACTTAAGTGCCATTTTGAATTTCTTCTTCACATGTGGTGGTTCAAAGGCAAAAGATTTTGATTACAAGGTGAGTGTGTTTTCTCTGTGTAACCTCTGTTATTATAGTTTTATACTTATTTAGTGTTTTAAAGGCTCAAATTTCTCATTTTATATATTAAATAAGATAAAATCTATATAAAAAATACAATTTCTGTTCATTTTTTTAAGAATATATGAAACTAGTGATTTTTTCCCCTTTAAATGTAACCTCTGCTACCCTTAATTTGTAACAGAGGTTACACACAAGTAACAGATATTACACTTTTCAGTAGTAAATAGTTTGTATTTTTCTGCAATTCATTAGAAGTTGAATTTTAGGTATATATGTTAGCTGTGCTACTAAGATGTGTAACAAATTGTATTGTTTGCCTGTAATTGTAAAATTTTATTCTATTGTGGCATAGAAAGTTAATTTCAAGTGCGACGTGATAGATCCAAGCTATTTAGAGAAAACCAAATGTTAAAAAAACTATTAATAGTTTTTTTTAATAATAAGAAAAATGATCATAATATTATTACTTGGTTTGAGTGGACCAGGGTTTTACAAGAGATACAAAGTAGTACAGGGGAGAAGAAAATAATAAAAAAGTGATAAAAGAGAAAAAAAGTGGATCTGAAGAAGACTTATGCAAAAAATTTCAGGTGGAATTAAAGAAATTTTGCAAACATGCTTTTAATATTAAACACCAATATGCTGCCTACAGACAATGTTGAGATAACCTGAAGACTCATGAAGCTATGATTCTTATAGATTTTTCACAAAATTACACATGCAAAATGGGAAAAGAGATCCAAAGTTATCATTTTGGCGGATCAAAAAACCAAGTAACTTTGCATACAGGTGTCCTCTATTGTAGCCAGTCTGAACCCGTATCTTTTTGCAGCATTTCTTCAGATCGAAGGCATACTCCTGCTGCAATATGGGCACATTTGGAACCAGTTTTTAAAATGATAAGAAAAACATTGCCATCAATCAAAGTTCTTCATTTTTTTTCAGATGGACCTACTACCCAGTATCGTCAAAAGCAAAATTTTTATCTTCTAAATAATCAATTATATTATTATGGTTTTCAACGAACCACATGGAACTTTTTCGAGGCTGGCCATGGTAAAGGAACAGCTGATGGTGTGGGTGCTGCACTAAAGAGAAAGGCTGATAAACTCGTTTCTTTTGGCCAAGATATTACAGATGCAAACCAGTTTTGTGAAGCTATGAAGGGATCAAAACTAAAGATATTTTTTGTGGAAGAACAAGATATAGATTTCATTCAGCAATCCATACCCATAAATTTAAAAACACTAAAAGGAACGATGAAAATCCATCAGATAAGTACAGTGCATAAAGCTGGTAGCCTATCATATAGAGATCTGAGCTGCTTTTGTGGTGAGCAGCATGGTTTTTGTTTCTGCTTCGAATGCCAAAAATTCGACCTACAAACACATGCAGATGAAAAAAATGAAGTAGAAGATAAGACTAGTTACCCAAATGGACATTTAGAACAGCCTGGACCTGTCTTAATGGAAAATGATGACAGAGAAGTCACTGCAAACAAAATACATAAAGGAACATTTTTGCTTGTTGAGTTCATATCTAAAAAGAAAACTATGAAATTTTATTATGTTGCAGTAACACAGGATGATCTGGAAGATGATGGTGAAGTACGGGTGATGTTCTTGAAAATCTGTGATGGTACAGGAACCTTATTTAAAGCAGATGATACAGACATTGCGTATATTAATTTTGAGCAAATAAAAGACATTTTGCCAATGCCAACAATAGTCATAAAGGGAGATAGATTGTTTTACAAGTTTCCCTATTCAATTTCAGTCTTTGAAAAATAAATAAATTATTTGATGCGAAATAAATAAGTTACTTGAAACTTCGCTGTAAATTTCTCTTACTGCATGTAACTTCTGTTACTGAGTGTAACCTCTGTTATTAATAACTAATTATTAGTTTTTTTGATAATAACACTTGCAAATTGTCAATACTTGTTTGCAAACAAACAAACTTTTGAAGTTCTACAAATCTAACATAAAATTAATCATATTCTGAAGGTTTTATAAGGAGAGATTGGAAAATTTGTCATACATATTTTATCATAAGTAACAAAAGTAAGAAGTTATCATAATTATTTATAATTAATATTTTTTTAATCAGAAAAAAAATTATTATTTCAGGCAAAGGACCTGAAAGGTAAGTTAATATATAAAAATCATGTTTTTATTGAAACACAATCATACTAAATTGAGTAGATGTTGTCCAGTAACAGAGGTTACAATTTTCAGATCAAAATCATTTTTGAAAGCCGATATTTTTATTTTTACAGTTAATTTTCCTATGCTGGACATGATTTTGTATATATTACACACATATGAATGCAATAATTTCGCAAACTAGTAAAAACTGCATCAAAAAATTCTCAACTGAATTTTTTTTGAAAAGCACCTGTTTTTTCGGTTTCACCCTCCAACGTCATAACCATTCAGCCATGCAAACTTAGCAATGCTGGGTTTCCATGCGGCAATATAAAAACATTGCTTTTGTGTGAAAGTGGGAAATCAGCACGGAAGCTCGTGGAATCTTCCAATTTGCGGACAACACAAATAAACAATCATTTATCATTGGATTAACAGAATTTGGAAGAAATTGATGATATTATTACCAATTCCTTTTAATCTAGCGATAAATTGATTTTGAATCTAATTTTCTTGTAGTGGATAAAACTTCTGGAAAAAATGAAAGTGCCACCCAATATGAGTTTGTTCATTCTTGAGGTTCGAACTCACAACTTTAGGGTTCATAGCTGAGTGACATAGCCCCTAGATAAAAACGTACACGCGTGGCTGGAAGCTCTTATCTGGCTTATGAACTTACCCTCACATTACAGCCTCTCCAGTGAGTTGGAGGTGAGACGAACGATGCGCCAAGTGTTATGGCAGGCGACGAACGTTTTTTGTCGCGCCAAACATTATAGCGACTTTTGCTGCCGGTAAAAGGTACTGCGAAGTTGCGTTTGTCAGTTCAGAACCACAACCTTCGTAAACAATAAAATTTCCATTAAAACAGGAAGAAAATTAACAATAATATCCCAATGTATTTTATCTAACAAATTTACATTGTGATTTAAAACTTAGAAAATTTGAATGTTTCTTTCAATCACACAGGGGAGAGAAAAATCATCTTGAATTTTATGCAAGATAAATGTTTTAAGATTAGAAAAAGTTATTTTTTAGATGAATTTAAAACATCAAGGAAGAAGAAACCGAGATTTCGCTCACGGTAGCCAACCATCATGTGACGCCACAAACAAGCTGTGAGGCCTTGTATTACGAAGGTCGTGGACATAGCTCTTCGACAAAAACGTACATTCGTGCCCGGAAGTTGTTATCTGGCTTATGAACTTATCACTGCAAGTTGTATCTTTAAAACAAAAATATTTTTTAGCCAAATTTTAAATTTATTGTGTTTGAAATAAGGAATTTAAGCTTTTTATAGTAGGTATCTTGTCCACAAAAAATGAGGTACTTTTCCATCATACCGGCGCAAGTGATAAAGTCACCAATAATGATGCAGCCAATGCCAAATGAAATATCGTCTCTGGTAACCTTTTACCGCCACATATTTAAAGCAAGTCTCAGCCATTTTGTCACCCAAGCCAAAATGGCGACTGTATGCTGTCGCCAAAGTCTGCTTGACTAGATTTCCGCTGGTATAATAGAAAAGTACCAAAAAATGAAAACTCTTCAAAGGTGTCAACCCATTAATGAGGTTTTCTCTTGGAACATAAAATAGCTGTAGTAGAAAAATTGTTATCTATTTTTTTTTAAATTCCAATTTGAAATCTGTGTTGCAATACTTCACTCGCCTAAAAAATATCCTTTCCTTGGTTAAAAAAAATTTATATTTTATTCCTACATAAGAATAAAGTTTACTTTATTGTATTTTATTGTCATAAAAGCAGATATACAAAGGTAACTCTGTGTTTAAAATTATCAAAAATCTTTTGTATTTTTAGTGTCATATTCATAGATAGTAATAAAAATTTGGTTTCTATGTGGAAATATTGTCATTGAGAAGCTATTGTAAATCTATTTATCTATCCAATCTATATCAGAAAATTTATGCTGGAAAACTTTTGGTATTTATTTTTAAAAGTAATTCCGTGTTTGTATGAGATAATTTATTTGTACCTAATTATCATCACAAATTCTTTTACTCATCATAAGCTTACTTTATGCTTGGCATGCTTTTAAAATATATATTGAATTTACATGTAAATTGGATTTCAAAACTAGTAACATCTTCTTGCGCCTTGGATTGCCCTTCACTTGTGAAGTAAGGTGCAAATGATAACCCTAGGTAGCACAATTTGTTGCATAATATTGTGCGATATTATATGATATTAAACAATATTCCAAATAATAATCAATGCCAGACAATATTGTACAATATTTGTGTGCCACTAGGGACATGGATTCCTTTTATTAAAATGTGGGCTGTAAAAAAATCACAAGTATATATATATATATATATATATATATATATATATATATATATATATGTTGTTACGAACGTGTAGTTTTGCTTTCCCGCTCTAATAATGCCATTGTAAAGGCCTTATCACACGGTGAAATTTCGTCAGCACTTTTCCGTTTCGACCCTCAAAAAACGGTCAAGGAAGTTTCATAATCGACAACTTTTTCTAACCAGTTCGAAAATGTCGTCGGAAAAATTGTCCGCAAACGAAATTTAACCAATCATGTGAAACTTTGAAGTGACGTCCCTTTCTTGTCGTTTGCTGACTGAAAGTGCCGACGATATTTTGCCGTGTGATAAGACCTTGAGTTGAGTTTCGTTTGCAAACAATACTTCTGTCACTATCGTCAGCATTTTCAAGTTTCTTAAAAAAGCTCAAGATGACAAAAAATTTGCTTGACCAGTTTCTTGCGGTTAGAAACAGAAAAATGCAGACGATATTTCGCCGTGTGATAAGGCCTCAATATTCCAAAAAATCATCTGGGATAATTTCATTATTGAAGGATAAATATTAAATGATATTTTACAATATCATGAAAAATAATGAAAAGTGTTCACAGAATACAATTGAACATATAAAAAAAATATTGAAAATTACATTCTAAATTAAACATTGAACAACTATTAACAATATTGTAAACAGTTTATTGTATATTTTACATTTATGAATACCTATCAACACTAAGTTAATATTTCCATAAATTATATACATAGCAATACGATGCAACAGTTTATTATTGATTTTTATGAGTTCTGTCTGAAGTGATGAAACAACCAGCATTTGTTTTTGATATCTTGATTTTGATTCTTTGATATTAAACAACTTATTTTTCATAAAATGCCTTAGCTCATCCTTTATCTATTTAAAGTAAAATAAATTCATGTTGAAGACGAAAGAATAATAAATAAAAGAAATTAAAGGAATTTAAATATAAAATAAATTGTAAAAATAAATATAATATAAATTTTATAAAATTGTTTTTAAAATTATTCATTGCAATTTTAGTTATTTATATAAGAGGCAAACACTTTTACGCTTCAGAAAACTATAAAGGCCTTTGTGTTCCAATCTTGACTTTACAAAGATTTTTTTAACTCTTTCTAAATATTGTTTTGCTTTTCATAAATAACAACACAAAAATAATGCGGTACATATAGTTTTGGATAATAAAAAGACTATTTTAATTTTCCAAATATTTAGAAGTTGCTGTTCTCGAATTTAACCACGTTTGAATTCATGTTTTATTTCACCAGAAAATATTAATTACGAAATCGTTTCCTTTTTTCCCCCTTTTTCAAAGCCCATTCTTAAATCAAAATTAAAAAAAAAAAAGATTAAATTAAAAGGATAATCGAAAGCACTATTATAGAAATTCGCAATATTTCCATCAAGCTGAGCAAAAAGTTACCAGAATCGAGAAGCGGATATCATGGTTTATTTGTGCGATGTAAACCGAAAAAGACATAAAAAAAGAATTGCTGTTCAACGTTTTGAAAATATGAGGAAATAACGTCGTTTTCTCCTCCATTTCGCATGTATTAGCAAAGTGAAGTGAAATGCGACAAAGCAATGTTATGGTTTGACTACAGTTTTGTAATTTTGATGTTCGTTAAGTTTGTAAAGAAAGAGTGATGTTTATCGTGATGACTAGTTAATAAATGTTAATGATACTCTATAGAATGACAAATTTCTTATGATTTTTATTTGACTCTAACTAAGAAAAATGGATTTACCTCAGCCTCCTGCTGGTAAGTTGTGCTTCATCACAGATTATTTTGCTTTTAAACTAGTCTCTAAAATTTAATATTTGTTCAATATATTTTCTTTTGAAGCAGAAAAGGAATATTTATAAAACGAGGAATTTATTATTATTTTTCATTAGAATACATTTATAAAGTAATTGACGAATTAAATACCATCTTTAAATGCTGGATTGCAATACATATTTGAAAGGTGAAATCCGATTGAAATTTTTGGAATAAATATTCTTCATTTTATTTTCTTTATTCAGAAATTTTATTAAGACCGTGTTTTTCAATATTTTCATTCAATTGATATTTATTGTATGTTATCAAGGCACCTTATCAACAATCTTATATTGTTAAGGTCTACATGAAGATATTCAGTGGGTAAAAAAAGTCGTACGCAGATACGAATGCAAATCAAAGTTTAATTTGTCACACAAAATTGATAATAATAAATATGAAAACTTAAAAATGAGTTGAAACTAATATTATTTAATATTTATTCATATTAAAAGGATGATAATACTGACAAAATTAAATAATAAATATTAAAAATTCAAAATATGCCTTAAACATGGATAAAAAAAAGTCCCCGTGCGGTGCCCTAGAACACGAAAAAAGTTTACAAAAATACAAAATACATTTAATGATTAGTGGGCCCTCCTTTGGCCTTTATCACCTCTCTTAGACATTGTGACATTATCCCTACAAGTTTTTTTTTGTTTCTGGAGAAATATTACACCAAATGCTACTAATGGCACTTTTGAGTTTAACTTCGTTTTTTATGTCATATTTTTTAACTTGTCGGCCAATTTCTTCCCACAAATGTGTGATGGGGTTTAAATCGGTTGACTGGGGAGGGCTATGAAGTGGTTGTTTAACATGGTAAAGGCACCACTCTTGGCAAATCCTAAAGGTGTGTTTAGGATCGTTGTCCTGCTGAAAAGTAAATCCAGTTCCAAGTGATAGTTTCTTTGCACTGGATAACACATTTTGTTTAAGAATATCCATATTTCCTTCGATGAACTGCGAATTTCCTACTCCAGAAGTAATCATATACCCCCACACCATAACACCATCACCATCGTGCTTCACAGTTCTGCATAAATTCTTAGTTAGTATTTGTTCGTTTGGTTTTCTTCACACCATAACTTGGCCATCTGATCCATGAATGTTAAATTTTGATTCATTGCTAAAAAGAATATATTCTCAAAAAGGTAATAGCTTGCTTACATGCTTATTCGCAACCTCGAGGCATTTTTTTCTGTTGCACAAACTTTTATAGGGTTTCTTCCAGACCGCACGTCCATGATAACCACTTTTTTGAATGACATTTCTAACGGTTTGAGCTGAGACTTTAAAGTTATAACTAACCATCAAATCATCTACCAACTGCGGTGCACTAATTTGTGGATTTTCATGAACTTGGAATATGAAGTTTTTTTTATGCACACGATTTAATTTTGACGTCCTCCCAGATCAACCTCTATCCTCAAGTGAATGAAGTTTTTGATGGCTTTCAATGACATATTGCACAGTAGACTTCGATTTTTTATCTTGGATTTTATATTTCATTTCACTAATCCTTTTCATGGATAATCCATCTTTTCGCAATTTAATCTCTAATTCCCGAATAGCTATGGGAATTTCCATTATGAGACGATCAAGAACAAACTTGAACTCAACAACTGTCGATATGTTGTTTTCTTATCAGCAATTAACTTTCTAACATGAAAGATTTACTGCAGGCCTGTTTTAAATACATGAGAAAGAATTTGCACTACGCATACGGAAACTTTTTTGCGGAAACGGAAACAATTTTCAATTTATCTTAAATATTACAAATAATTTCCTTTTCTCATTTTTTAAAAATGAAAAATAATAAAAATCTCTCTTTATAGACTTATACTAAACACATATAGACAGTATTTAAAGAAAAAATGCAATACTTTACAAATTATGCTCATTTATTCTTAAATTTAGTGACCGTACTGAAACTTTTTTTACCCACTGCATAAAAAATTGGGATATAATGTTTTGTTGTGTTTTTTCCAAAATTAAATATAAGAAATTATTAATCCGCCTGAACTTTTTTTTTTTGAAAAACTAGTTTAGTAAATTATCTAGTTAAAATCAAGTGTCTGAATTATTTTGTTCTGCAAAAGATAATAGAATTTTTCTGGAATTTTGCTGTTGTAGACAATTTTTTTAGTGATCCTGTTCGAAGTCATGAACAATAGATTTAGAAACCTTGCTAAGTATGTAAACGAAACATTATCATGTGCTATAAACAAGAAATAGTATTACATTTTTTTATTAAATTTAATGCATAATATTTTTTAAAAATTATAATTTTCCTGTTAATTAAGTGATTTTTAATTCAGATACTTATTTTGAAAATATTATCCTTTATTTGCTCGTTTATTATTCTGGAGATCATAACAAATGAGCAAGTGGCAAAATATGGTCAGCATTGAGTCTAGAGAATCACTTATAACTTGGCCATATATTAATGCAGCATTTTTCTTTTTAAATGGGAGGAACCAGATGTAATGCAAGTAATCACTAAGAATGCTTTTGCATTATTTGCCAAAGTCTCCTTTTAACAAAGAAAGCCCATTAATATAGAACATGCATGATCAGGTTAGATTGGTTATTATTGAAAGGAATTAAGATCTGGTCTCTATTAAGGTATCTGACTACGATTGAAAGAAAATTTCTGAATAATTGGATTCTTTAAAAAACAATTTAAAGCTATGGTTTTTAAATGTATTCCTGATTATAATACAAAAATAAATACCACAAAGCTATTTGAAAAAATAGCATATTATGAGAAATCGGAAATTTTGTTGTAAATTTTAATAAAATTAAACAAAAACGATTATCACTGTATGCAAAATTGTAACGCAGCAATTATGTTTCTCTTTCTACAAAAGTTATAGAATATAATGATGATTCAAATGAACCAAGCACTAAGAAAAATTTTGAGATGTAAAGAAGTTATGGGTAAAAAATTATGTATGTATATATGCATTTTTTTTATAAATTTACAATTTAATTTTGCTAAAAATATCTATAAATGAAAAAGTGTTTCGCCAACACTAAAGCTTTTGGTTCATTTCAATGCCAGTATTATTCAAAACACAAGCTGAAATTTTTTTGTGTATACCTCCATTAGTTTTAGAGATATTGTGTTAACAGGGGATAATTTTTATGAAAATTAAAGTTTTGATAAAATTCCGGTTAAAGACAAATTTTAACTGAAAAATATGTGATCATGGATGGTAGGTTAGACCTTAATTTTCCTTTTAAAATATTAACTGTTTTGGATAGAGTAAAATCTAAACTAGAAGAATCTAAACAATAAACATATATTCGCCAATGTGGTAGATAACCAGTGTTTTTAACGTAATCGGATACCTTAAACCTATACCTATCATATATTAAAGACTTGGACTTAGTACGGGTTAAATCTGTTGGAATGAAATATGTCCCTGTTGATATTGAAATTTGGAGTATCATTGCTGTTTCCTCATCATTAGATTGCGTTTCAAAATTAATGGGTCTGCCATAAAAAAGTTGCTGAGTAACTTGAGAACGAGATACTAATAAATTTAGAAATAACCAACTGTATTCTATTTATATTTTCGTTTAATTTGTGCTATAAATTTAAATTTGAGTAGAATGAGAATCTTTTAAAAGGAAAGAAAAATCGTTGTAAGGGTTTTATGACTGCTAATTCACAGTCTCTAGTGGCAATTTAAAAAAATATGTATTTGTGATCTAAAACTTGTAGTTTTACTAAACTTTGTCGTTAAGGTTTAAAATTGCTTGAATATTTAATTTATATGTTTGTAATTTAAGGTTTGAGATCTTGAAATTTTATTGTCAGATTCATCAAAAAAATCACATCCCTAAATAATTAAACTATTACATGCTTGCACGAGGAAATTGTCCAGACAATAATTTTTAGTATAATTGAATAAATATATTAAGATTAAAAAGAGAGAGAAGAGATAATTAAAGAAAAGGATAAACAGAGTAAGGCAGGCTTGCTTTCAGATGAATGTAGCTACTTCAATCATTTTAACCTTTTAACTGTTTTGCCCGAATGCCATACATGCATCGATTTATCGAATTTTGACAGTTGTAAGCAAAAAATAAACCATTTATAACGATTATAATTCAATATAAAAAATTACTTCGTATATATAGATTAGCCAAGTATTCAATGGATTTTCATTCGAATGAAAATGGGAAAATATTCCCAAAATAGAAGGTGTCATCTTATTAGATGGAAAATAAAATAAAACAATTAAGTGGTTAAGAACTGATCACCCTTGATGAGACAGAAGTAATTTGCAAATCAAAGGGAAGATTTTAAAAAAACAAAACAAAAAAAACAGCATTGTTTATGTTTTTAACTTAATGTGCATTACTATATCTAAAGTGCACTCAATTAGGGGATGATTTTTACTATAGACTTATTGTGTTCAATTGTCGTGAATTAATGTTTTTACCAATGGAGAAGGAAGTGGTAACATTTGAGTCCCCTATTTCTAAAGAAATAACATTCTGATGTGATGACCAGGAAAATGATGCTCGTATTCGTTTTCGAGAACAAAAGATTTCCATTAATTGGTTTGCAAGAATAGGAGGGAAACATAAAATGCTTGATGGCCTTACAAAAACAGGCATCAAATTTGTATGCAAGATTTTAGGAAGATACTGTGACTCTGAGACAAAGTAAAATGATGCATACACATGAAGTCTTTTGATTGTGAATACTTATGCATCTATTTTATAACCGTAATTTTCTCTATGTAATCTGATCATTAGCTTAATATAAAATTTACTGAAAGGTTAATCATTCACTCTATTCTAAGTGTAAGAAAAAGCTAAGAATCAGTTTGTTATTTAAGTATAATATTATACAAGAATTACAATTCTTCAGATGTAACATTTCATTTGAACATACCTTTAAAATGTAAGCATTAACTCTTTGTGGTCGGCAAATTTGTCTGATGGGAGTGCCAGCTAGTCGGAGCAAATTTAGCTTTTCGGAATTATTTCTCCCTTAGTGACTTAAAGCAAATATATGGATATTGGAAAACACTGAATGCGTTGAAACTGATTTATTGTGTTTAATAGTGCTTACAATACATAAAAACATAAATTTTTAATTTCTGTCATTTTTCAGTTTTAAATAACATCTTGCCGTCATACTGGTGGCACCGACTTTTACATCGACTTGCGAATGCCACCACTGTGGCAGCATCGACCACAAAGGGTTCAAATTAATATTTTAGAATTCTTTTTAATGAAGGATATAAATTATAAAACATTTTATGGCAAAGTTTTCTGTTAAAAATATGTGTATATATATATATTTGAATCTGTTCAGAATGTTTTCCTTTTCAATAAGATGTGATTTGTGTCATTTTATAATTTAAATATAATTTGTGATATTAATTTTTAACACTGCTTTTTTTGTTTTTTTAGGTTGTATCTTTCCAGGTATTTTGTTTTATATAGTTTTGTGAAATATAACTTTAAAAAGTTGAAACTGTATTGTTTTGTATATTATACATGAATTAAAATATAAATATTTCATTTGTTGTCTTAAGTATATTTATCTATAAAATGTTTAATGTTTTGGCGAAATAATTGTTAGTTAAAAAAAAAAAATGTGTATAGTGAAATTGTTCTGAGCATCCATTCCTTTGTTTCCAAAAAAATTTTCTTGGAAGGGAGGAGGGGTTCATTATAGTTTCAAGATAATTGCTGTAATGCACAATGCAAACAAGTCTACACACATTTAATATGTTTATGACTTCTCTAAAGAAAAAATAGTACTTTATTTAATTTTTCATAAGTATTTTATTAAAAAAATTATATAAGTCTACTCTGTTTTAAGTTTTTATATTTCTCATAAACAATAAATTTTTCATGTTTGTCTTTTTGTTTCAAAAGTAAAGCTTTAATCAATTTGTGTGTCATTGCATTATAATTACTGATCACGTTATCTATTTTCCTTAAAATTGCTCAAGTTGAAAGTTTAACTGGGTTATAATTGCAAATCTTTTTGGAAAACTCATTGTTAAAGATTCAATTAGTGCCTAAAAGGTACAATAAATTCACTTGTAAAAAGTTTAAGCACATAATATACTGTTTAATTAATTTAATACATCTTCACTTAATTTTAGATTTAATTCAAAGCATATAAAAAGATACTAATTTTTTATAAAGTCCATCAAAGGGCATTCTTCTTATTTGGAACTTGCATCACTCCAATGCCTCAATGACCAACTAATGAATCACATTTTTGTTCTAAAATTATCAAAGGTCACTAATAGCCAATAGGAAGCAAGAAGTACGAATGATCTTTCTTAATCTGGCCTTGAATTTTTTGTCTCATGGTTAGAAGCAGGAAGTGATTACATTTTCTCGAAAAATAAGATGGGGGGACCCCCTTAACAGCTGTTCAGAGGGGATTAGGTGACCTTTTGCCAGGGTCTGTTTAAATGTTAGATCTATGTGCCGAAAAAAACAAAACAACGGTACCGTTAAAAAGGGTGGCCACAATATGGGGGTGGCCATTCAAAGAAGTTTCTCTGTAATTTAAAGGAAGATATGTGATTCTGCAGTTAGATGAGTATCATATGTTGCTGTATCTACATTATAAAATCTCAACTTAGGATAATGTTTGATTGCATTTGGATAAGTTAACCCCTTAACGGTCGTATAATTTTGAAGAAAAGGGTCCTAAAAGTGCCTGTTTTTTTATTCAAGAAAATGATATGAAACTGAGTGTATAGTTTAAAATAAATGAGCCATCTCTAAAAACATTGCAAATAGTCTCGGGCAGCCATCTGACGTATATATTGAGTAATACATTTCTGGGCATAAGAAATAGATTGTTTTAATATTTTTGGCACATTACTTTTGATTAGGCCAGCCCGGAAGTATCACGTTCATGAGAAATAGAGGTAGAAATTTCACCCTGTCATTTTCATGGGAGTTAGAAGGAAGGGGTTAAAAGTAGTATAATATATTTGATCAAATAGGGCAACCATAAGTTTTTATCTTACTTTCAACTTGTTTGAATAGTTTATTTCATTGTTTCTACTATATATATATGCCTTATAATATTTCTGCACCTTTTATTTTAATATCTGGATTGACTGAGCAAACATCCTTGCTTGGAAATGTAAATATATTTTATTTATAATGGTTGAATAATCTGGTAATTCTGCTTATTTGCTGGTCTTGACAGAAGAATATAGTATTGATTAATAAGAAATTATAGTACTATTTGTATAAATCATGTAGCTGAAAAACAAATATTTGTAGGATAGAATTTTTTGCTTAATGTAGTGGGTGTTTCAATTTTCTCTATTACAGCAACTTTATACTTCAAAGATATGGAAAATCCATTCTTTTGATATTGTATACTTAAATTCAAAATAATGCTGGCTTGTTTCAAGTATCAAAATTGTTGATTTCCATAAATGTTAATTCATAAATAGATAATTACTGTGATATAATTACCTAGAAAGTAAGCAATACTTATTTTTACCATTTTTTTTATATATGAAATAATGCATTTCTTTGAATTATTTTAGATCAAGAGCTGAAAAACATTATTGATAAACTTGCTCAGTTTGTTGCTCGAAATGGACCTGAATTTGAACATATGACCAAGCAAAAACAGAAAGACAATCCCAAGTTCTCATTTCTTTTTGGTGGAACATATTTTCATTATTATCAGTATCGTGTAACAACAGAACAAGCAAGTGAGTGTTGGTTGTGGAATTTCATCCCTCCTCCCCTTAAATCGATGTTAAATTATTATTCTTTTAATTTTTTGTTTATCTTACTATACTATAAGCTGAAATGATGAATTTCTTTTAAGTTCTGAAGCAGAAACAACGGTTAGAACAGCAGCAAGCCATCGTTCAGCAAGCCATCAACCGCCAGTCTATTCAGACAGCTCCATGGCAGCAACATCTCCATCAGATTCAAGACACTTCACAAGAACAAATTCGACAAAGTGAGCAAAATCTTGCTGCACAACATCAGCTTTTGCTGACACAACAACAAGTAACTGTCATCCATTTCTATTTTCTTTTTATATTTTTTTATTCATTATGGCTAAATGTTAAATTAGAGAGGCCGCGTAACCGAAAAGTGATGAGTTTTGTCCTCGTCTCGGCCAAAGACCGCAGTGTTGGATAATGGCGTGGGGGCACGTTCAATAGGTCCTCCGAGTTCCCAAAACCTCTGGGGCTGCTGAATTGGAGTCGGTCTCTGATTTAGATCTTAATTTTGGCTTGCAGATGGATGAATGAGGTCGACTGCCGCCCAAAAGGGTTTTATCGTGTGTGTTCGAGCAAAGTCATCCTTTCACCTGAACAGTGCTTGCTCACAACAAAAGGCGCACACTTCTGCATTAATTCGAAAGAGCTATGCTCATTCAGGCTTGGTATGACTAAATGGCATTAGACCCACCACACCACTTACCACCCACTAAATTAGATTAGAAATACAATTTAATAAGATATTTAATCTACATAAATATGGTTTTTATGCTTTGTTCTTGTATTTTTATTTCTTTACATATTTGCTATTTAAGTCATTATTTACTATTATGTTTTTATAATACAGTAAGTACCATTATTTGTCACTAAACTATTGTGAGAATGTAATTTTCATCTGTTAATTTCACTAGAATAATCTATAAATTTGCTAATAATTGATAATCATGCTGTTTCAATATATTTTATATATTAATTTTTTGTAGGCTACTGAATTCATTGTATTAAGATTATGACAAGTATAAATACACTATTAATACATTTATGAAAAAATAAAAAACTTGTTAACTTGTAATTGTAAAAATATTCTGTAATTTCTGTGCAGAACCAAATCTAAATTGTATGTTTTCTGAAAATTGCTGCATATTAGCTATTTTCAGATAATTAATTAATGAGGACAAGCAATTAAATAATGAGTACTAAAAATTTCTAATAAAGAGTTGATCAGTTTAAGGAAACATTAAAAAAGTGCCATTACTAAGGAATTTACTAAGGAATTATGGTATTAAATTCTATTTACAGAGCATTAATGAAATCAGTATAAGCACAGTAATTGAAAACAATAACAATCAAAATTTTAAGGAATCCTGTCCAAATTCATCGTCAAAGCTTGCCTTCAGGTAGAGAAACAAAATAGATGTTTTCTTTTTTCTATGAGAGGCAAGGTTTATTACAGGTTACCCAAAATTCTGTTATGATCTTGCAAAAGTTATAAAATATGTACACAAAATCCAATAATCAAATATACACTGATTGAAAAAAAAATCCCAACACCAAGAAAAAATTACTTTACAGTAATGAAATTTTAGGAATACATTTGTCTAGGTAACAAAATAAGATATATAATGAATATTTTAAACCCTTTACTGTAGTTTTAATTGCAATTGCAAATTGAAACTAATGGAATTGCATTAAAAATACAGAAAATTCCGGGAATTCAAAAAATTATCTAAAATGGGTACAGCAGAAGAATACAGTTTTATAAGAAGAAGATAATCTTCTTTATACACTGATGGGGGAAAAATCCCAACACCAAGAAAAAATTATTGTACAGAAATGAAATTTTAGGAATATATTTGTCTAGGTAACATATTTAATTGATTAAAGTTTCAAGATCACAGGTAGAGCCATTGGTGAGAAGAGCCATTTCAAATGTGAAATGTTGGTACATTAGTAACCGGTGTAACCGCCAGAATTTTGAATGCAAGCATGTAAGCGTGCATGCATTGTGTTGTACAAGTGTCAGATATCAGTTTGTGGGATGGAGTTCCATGCCTGTTGCATTTGGGCGGTCAATGCAGGGACGGTTAATGCTGGTTGTGGATGACGCTGGAGTTGTCTTCCAATGATGTCCCATATGTGCTCGATTGGAGAAAGATCTGGTGATCTACAGACAAAGGCAACATGTCAACACTCTGTAGAGTATGTTGGGTTACAACAGCGGTATGAGGGCGAGTGTTATCCTGTTGGAAAACACCCTCTTGAATGCTGTTCATGAATGGCAGCACAACAGGTTGTATCACTAGACTGACGTACAAATTTGCAGTCAGGGTGCATGGAGTAATCACAAGAGTGCTCCTGCTGTCATACGAAATTGCTCCCCAAACCATAACTCCAGGAGTAGGTCCTGTGTGTCTAGGCCACAGACAGGTCACTAGCAGGCGTTCACCTGGTCTCCTTCTAACCAACAAACGGTTATCACTGCGACCAAGGCAGAACCGGCTTTCATCAGAAAACACAACAGATCTCCTCTCCGTCCTCCAATGAGCTCTAGCTTGACACCACTCACGTCGCAAACGGCAGTGGTTTGGAGTTAGTGGAATGCACTGTGCAGGGCATCTGGCTCGGAACTGTCCTTGAAGTAATCGATTTGTAACAGTTCGTTGTGTCACTGTGGTGTCAACTGCAGCTCGAATTTCAGCTGCAGACGCAGTAGGATTAGCCACAGCCATATGCCAAAAACGACGGTCTTCCCTTTTAGTAGTACCACATGGCCGCCTGGAACCTGGTCTTCTAGAAGCAGTACCTTCCCTTGGCCACTGCCGCCAATACTCATGCACAGTGGGTACATTCCTGCCGAGTCTTTCAGCAATATCGCAGAAAGAAAACTCACTTTCTCATAGCCCTACAACACGACCTCGTTCAAACTCAGTGAGCTGTTGATAATGGCTTCTTTGTCTTCTCAGAGGCATCCGTGACTAACATTAACCCATTACGTTAAATCTCAATTATAAATAACGATCACGAACCTTACAGCACTTATTTAAAGCAAACCTCATTTGCATGTTCATAGTGTCGCTACTAGTGCCACACTTACTCGCGTAGCTCGAAATGTGAATTGACGTCATCTTTCAGATGCATAAACACGCCTACCAAATTTCATTTATCTAGCACAGCTCCTTCCTGGTGTTGGGATTTTTTTTCCATCAGTGTATATGAATAAAAAACCAGCTTAAATCATCTCCAAAAAAATTCTTCTGTTTACAGAAAATATCAAACCAATGAAAATAATGTTATGTAAATCAAATTGAGACCATTTAAACTCATGACAAACCATTACCCACACTTCCTAATTGTAAGAAAATTCTCACTGCAAATTCTACTTTTTATTCACTTGACATAAGTTAATTCATGAAAAAACAAGGAAGTATAGAAAAGGAAGTAAACATCTGCAGAAAATTGAGAATCTTTCAGAAAAATATTGTTATAAACTTTTAATTCTTGCTTTTGCTTTCTATTCTATGCTACACTAGTTTTTTGAGAATTGGTTGAGCATGGTTTAAGTCTTGCATAGTTTAAAAAGTATTTAATTGCAAATTTTTGAATTTAGGTTAAATGAAAGTTGCATATTTTATTGACCTCTAATTCAAATTCTATTCCTTTATCATAAATGTCCATTTTCTTAAATAACAGTTTGTAATATATATATAGATATATATAGCTTGATTGATGCTAAAAAAACATTGCTCCCATTAGAATTCCATCCACATGGTGGAAATTTGATCCTGTTAATTTCAAAATTATTCTTATTGAAAAGACAGCTTTTCAAATATGCAAATGAATGTTTATTATCAACCGTACTGTCATTTAATTACTCAATGAATGTAATTGCACAAATTTTGAATAATATCTCTCTTAGTAAATTTATGTATGAAATTTCAAAATCAGAGATATTCATAAGATTTTTATTTAAAAAATCTAGAACTTTTTTGTTGCTGTTAACAATAAAATGCCTATTTAAACATTTTTTTTTATTTAGAATTATATATATATATATTGGTTTTCTAATTGTAGATTCTTGTCTACATGCTAAAGATCTAAATGTTAAGATTTTTTGTGAAGTTTAATATGTGTAACTCAAAAGCAGGTATCGAATTTAGTAATTTTTAAATTTCCTAACATGAACTTCATTTTTGACAGTAAATTCTTTTGTAATGTTCATTTTTAGTATAATTTTTCTTATTAATTTTAATTAAATTTTTACCATTATAATTTTGATTGCAAATTCATTTTTCACTGTCTTAGAATTGTAAAATATTGTTAAAATGTTTGTATAGTTTTTTTTTTTTATAAAAAGAAAAAAATTACTGTCATTACTTGCACTTCTTGGTTTTCAAGAGCTTCAAAACAAAATATTTACATAGTTAAAATTAACTAAAAGAACACAATACATATATTATTACATTCCAAAACCTATTTCTTTCCATTACCCATTCCAAAAACTGTTACCCATTCTGTTACTTTCAAGGATGAGTTTAAATCTATATCTAAAATAATAAATATATTTAAAGAATTTTTAAACTTTAGAATTGTTGTTTATCTTCTATTCTGATGCTAAAATTTAAATTATTACAATTTTATTAAAGGGAAGCATAAATGGTGAATCGCATTTGAAATATTTCCCATATCTAAAATTTATCGAAATAATTGACTTCTTGGAAAAGTAATACTTTTTCATTTATATTTTAGAGATTGTCATAGTGCTATATGAAATAAAATTTATTGTTAATATTTATCTTACTTCTGACTACTGGTTCAATTTTCTTCTAATGCATTTGATATCTATTTAGGTACAAGTTGATGAAGTAATACGGAAAGCTCAAGAGGAAAAATTATCAAAACTAGCCAAAGAAAATGATTTAGATCTTAAAGAGCTAGATGGAGTCTTGCAGCCTATTATAGACAGCTGTACAAAAGATTCCATTTCAGTAAGTCATTTTATATTTTTGCTAGCTATCACTCATGATTCTGTTTGTGTGGAAATATTAATGTATGTATACAAAAAACAATAAAATAATGACAAAAAAAATTAAGCCTAACCTAAAAACGATAGGTTTAAAAGTTTAAGCATATACGAAAAATATATAATATAAATACAACTTCATAACAAAAACACACAACTAATGTGAAAACAGTTTTTTTACATTGTATACCAAAAATAAAACGAAACAACAAATCAAGTCCAGTCAAATCCATTTTATTGATGGATCGAGATGTAGATAGCTAGGACAGTATTATACACATTATTTTTAAACTTATTTTTAATTAAAACATGGTTGTCAGCAATCACTGGTGAATTTTGAATGCCAATTGGCTTAACGCACGTCTGACTTTCGTACACCTGTTGGGGTGGTGGAAGGCAGATTAGAATTTTTTTGTTTCCTTTATTCTTTTGTATTTTAATTTAAAAGTACTTTAGAATGAATCTGAAAGATCGATTCATTAACAACATTATATTTTAAATACATCAAACACAAAGACAATGAATCGAATCGTTTGAAATAATCTGCTAAAATTCTTCTAACCCTAACCTCAACTCTGATGGGGAAAAAAATCTGGAGCCTTACTTATCTGTGGCGGGATTTGGCCTCAGCTTTTTGGCATGAAAGTTAGTTTTTAATGAACCACTCAATGAACTGGAATAAAAGTAGCGCATGCTCTATTCCTGTCTCTAATCTGTCTTTGTGCTACATTTCATGCACCTTTGTTCAGCCATTCTGACGTGATGGAGTCACAAACATCCATCTAAACTTTCACATTTATATATTTGTATAGATTGTTGATTAGAAATTCCCAATGTGGGGGTCATCAATTTTTGTGAGTGGATGTTGCCCAATTTGCAAAAATGTAATGCAAAATTTAAGATAATAATGCTGCATGGTAGTAATACAATAATATAAAAAATAAGCAATCTAATGTTAACTCAGACTCCTGTCATCAGGTTAGATATTTCCTTTTTGCTATGTTCTTTCCCTTTAACATAAATTCTTTTTTATTTCATGAAATTTTTTCAGAAAAATATATTCTGTTGTGTTTTAAAATATTACTGTTTTTCTCTTTTATGTTGTCATCGTTAAAATTCATTAACAAAAACTCTCCGAATCAAATGCTTAATGCATCAATAATTAATATACTTCAGAGTTAGTTATACTAAATATTTATATTTTCTGTAAATAATAAATGATTTGTATTCTATTTTTATCATCTCATAAATAATTTTAAGAATTAGTTTTTATTGAAAATCAGTTTTATCACATGTCAGTTTTGTTTTAATTACTTATTAATTAATTAATGGAAAATGGTTATTTGTTAAATTAAAATTTGAAACCGAGTGAATGTGCATTTTGAATAATTTTGTAATTTACTTTATGATTGTAGAATGGAAAAGGTTGGATATTTGCTCACGCAACAACATATGCTCGTTCTGAAGTTATTATTTTGTACATTTTGAGAAAGTAAGTGCTTTTGAAATAATAATTTATGCTTTTGGGTAATTTAAGTTGCTTTATAAATAATATTAATATATTTGGTTGCTGACTCAAATGATTTAGTTCGAATATTTTTTAAAACATTTTATTTTTTAAGTTTATTAAATTTTTTAAATATTTTATTTGCATTAGGTATTAAATTTACTTTTACTTGCAATTTTGTAAAATAATTGAAATATAT
The DNA here is from genome assembly GCA_026543055.1 of Argiope trifasciata. Classification (NCBI taxonomy): domain Eukaryota; kingdom Metazoa; phylum Arthropoda; class Arachnida; order Araneae; family Araneidae; genus Argiope; species Argiope trifasciata. The sequence continues at coordinate 204,032 of JAPMOQ010020110.1, read as the reverse complement.
ATAATGCTAATTTTTTAAAAACTTTTCTGCATCTGTAATTGTTTTGTGGGTGTTGTATTTCTAGCAGAGAGCTTAGTTCCATGAAAAGTGCTTAAATTTCGAAATCATATTTAAACTCCTCAAAGAGCTTAATTTTGAAAAAATGTTGTTATAAAAATGTATATTTTTTCAAGAATCGCAAAGATAGCATATTTGTTTGTTTCCCCACACGTTGAATATGATAATTTCAAAGCATAGATATAAAGGTTTGTTTACCAAATGTATCAAGAAAGAAAACCAAGCAAAGGGAATCATTCAACAATGATTCCAGGGTGAAATAGATCCAAACATGCCAACACATATTGAAATAATGCTAATCAGACATTTTTTTACGCATATTTCTTCAATAATATGCATAGCTATTAGTAGCATTTATTGAAATAGTTATATGGAAGGGCAATACAAAATAAGTACTGTGCTATATTTGTTGCAACATGAAAAACACTTTGCATTTCTTAAAAAATGAATAATTGCATTATAAAGCTGCAGTAATTTTAATGAATTTTTTTTGAAGTTTTTCGAAACTCTTAATTTTTAGGGTTTAAGTGTTATAATGTTATTATGATTTTCAAAGCTTTTATTTTTTAGGGTTTAGGTATCATAATGTTATAATGATTTTTCCTTTTTTTTTTTCATTTAATTTCTTAACCCTTTTAAAACAAGGTCTTTGCTAAACTTCTGAAGTAAAAAATAATGCAATATTTTTTTATAGTCGGCCATTTCTGAATACTGCAATTATATTCTGTTAAAAAATGATATAAGAAATTATTAGAAAAGGGCATTGTCATATCATCAATTGCATGAATATAGAGAAAAACTGAATACAAACCATTTGGTCTTGCTATATTTCTACAACAATGTTGACATTTTTAGATTTTCTTGATCAGATTCTTTCAAATCTTCTTCAGATCCATCTTCGTAAATTGGTAGTTTGTTAATTTTCTAAAATATTGAAAGAAAAAAAAATCAGATTTCTGCTGTTAATCTTTTAAAAATTGACTTAATTGTTTGATACTATTTTTTCATTTTCATTATTTTCTTTGTTTTTGTCAAAAACCAAAAGGATATTTGTTATACAATAGAAAATGTGTAAATATAGAATATTAAAATTTAAAAAATACATGTTTAAAATTAATTAAAAAATATCAATGAAATCAATGCATCATTATAGATCAGAAAGTTTCGTGTGCTTAGAAAATACATAGATTTACATAAGTGTACATGTACAAAGGCACTTAATTTTTTTTTTTCGACCTAGCATAGAAAAACTTAATTTTTGTGGCAGTTTCTTGCTGTGATTAATCTTTAAAAATTTTCAGTTGTAATATGATAGCTATTTTCAAAGTGGTAGCTCAAAGCATTGAAATCTGTTTCAAATTTTCATAATTATTTAAAAGTAGTTTCATACCACTTGTTACTTGCTTGAAATATATTTAAATTATCTTATGTTTCTGTTTTTAAAAATATTTTAAATTAAAATTCATTGGTAATGGATATTCACAAGTTGTAGAATGAAAAGAAAAGGGGGAGGGGGGAGAAAGAAAGAAAAGGTTTAAAAAAAAACCCCCGATGAAAACTATTATATACTTGTTTCATTATATTCATGTATATATATATGTATGTGTATGTATGTATGTATGTGTATGTATATATATATATATGTATATATATATATATTTCAGAGTTACTGAACCTGGTGCTACATTTGAAACAAAACTTCATCTTGTATATTTAATTAATGATGTTCTTCATCACTGGTAAGTAAATATAATTTTTTTTTATTTAAAAAAATGAGAAATTTTTTTCATTTCTATTAAAACCTACTTATTTATCATTAATTCATGTTTGAATTTTTTAATCTATTTGTTAATTCTGTTGAAATGTTTTGGATCAAAATGAGATTACTGAAACATTTTTTTAAGGAGAATAAGTTGTAAAATTTAGGCTCTAATTTAGACTAAGAAAGTGATATGATATTTTATTGCATAATTTTGTTTAATTGATTTTATAAAAAGCATTCGGATTCATATTTTGCAAAGCAATTTTTTTTTTCAAATGAATATCTAATAGAGAGTTTTTTTTTCATTATGGATTAGGATTAGAAATATATTTCTTGCTTTTTATAATAAATTGTATATACATAAATACATAATTTTTCTTATTCGTAGTTTCCGTAAAAATGCTGATGATTTGAAAAAAATATTAGAAAGTGCTGTTGTGCCTATTTTCTGTTCCACAAGCATAGGAGTTGATGTCGATAAACAGCAAAAACTTTCAAAGGTGATCTCATGCCTTTCTTTTTTTTTTCTATTGAAATATTTAGGTTTACTTTCCCGTTACCTCGATAGCATCCAAATTTAGTGAATATTATATTCAATTTCTCTTCGACTTCATTGCATAAGTTAGTTTTATCTGGTAATGTTTAGTAATTTTTATTGTTAATAAAAAAGTAACTTTTCTCAATGACAACTTTTGCTCTCTTAATATAATAGAAAAGCATCAGATTTTGTTTTTTATTGAGTAAATATGAGTTTATATTGTTTTTAGTAAATCAAATATTGTTAACTATATCTTTCCTCTTTAGTTGCACAAATTATGGGAGACAAATAAATATTTCTCGCAGTTAATTCTAGATGTAAGTAATTTTATCATTTGCCATTTAAAAATGTAATAATGTGATAGTCATTTTAATCATGTATTAAAAAATATTTTAAATTTTATTTTTAGCAATTACAAAATCCTGCTGCATCATTGGCTGCTTATCAGGTAAAAATTTTCCACTCTTTTATATTTGATATGTATGTTTATATTTGATATTTCACAAGAAGAAAGAAAATTGATACTTTTAAGTATCAAACTCTAGTAGACAGCTGTATTTGCTTGCTAATTAACAGAATATTGTGAAAAAAAAAATTTTTTTTTCAATTTAAAATTTGTGCAATGGGCTTAGATGTTGAAATTAAGTTGTGCATTCATACAAATTATTTTTATTATGCATATCATAATTTATGCAATAAAATTTCCATTAATTATGTCTATTTTGAACCTATACTTAAAGCATACGTTTAATTTCTCTTTATCATGAACTGGCTTGCCATTGTGTGGTACAAGTCATTTTTCTTTTAAATTTAAGCCTAAATAATGACTTACTAATTATTCACTTCCAATTAATTATAAATAATTAAAAATGTTTTGGGATTAATTTGAATTTGCTTTTTGTGTTCTGATATGTGCTACTGTGCTATTTTTCCTTCAATACCTAAAACCCCAAAACCAGCTCTTGTTATTGTTATGATTTTGAGCTTTAATGGATTTCCTTTATTTAAAAATGTATATATGGAGCTAATCCCCCCCCTTCCCTTTTCTTCCTTCAAACATGAAATTGGCCATACCACATGTTATGAGATAAAAAGTAAGAATTTTGAGTATTAATATTCGAAACAGGTTGAAAAATTAATTGAATCATTGTTTTAATTTGAAAACAATTTATAATTTAAATAAGTATTCTACAAAAAAACATATTTTCTCTTTTTAGAGATCTATTTGTTGAATTATTACGTTTTGCTATTATTTCTATTGAATTTTTTTTAACATTATGAAGACTGATTTTTAAATTCTTCATATGGATGGATGACCTGAAATGGCTGTTATTTCTAATATTTTCTTATCACATTTTAAAAAAAGCTTTTTGTGTTAGTTTAAAATTTATCATATATTCAACAAAACACTCTATAATTTTAAAATAATACAAAGCAGCATCTTATGAATGGAAGGTCTGTAGAAGATGCAAAAATGGATAGCCAAATATATAAATTTGACAAAAAAATGAATTAATAAAAATAAAAACATAATCTTGTTTCATAATTTTTTTTTGTTATGTAATCATTAAATGGTTTTCATCATGATAGGAAAAATATTATTTTATGTTTTATTACATTTGATTCTTTAATTTTACTACTTAACTGACTCTAATACTCTTTAATAGATAATCAGTACCTCCTGCACTCCTAAATATGCAAATTTTGTCTTGTTAAATTATAGGCAATAAATAAAGAAAGATTGTCTTTTCTGTATCTAGATGTGAACATTCTTTTAATATATTGTTATTATTTTGAGTAAAGTTAAATTGTTGCTTCCTTTCTCCCCCCTTTTTTACTTATTAAAATGCTGCGTTAGCCTGGTTGGTAGAGCATATCTATCTCGCCACCTAAAGGTCGCAAGTCCTGTCCTCGTCTCAGCCAAAGCCTGCTGTGTTGGCTCATGGCAGTGGGGCCTCGTTCCATAGGTCCTCCAGGTTCCCATCACCTCTGGGGGTACTGAGTCACTCTCTGATTGGGATCTCAATGACTTGCAGATGGATGAATCAGTTCGACTGCTCCTTCAAAAGGGTTGTGTCATGTGTGTTCGAGCAAAGTCATCCTTTCACCTAGACGGTGCTCGTTCACAACGGAAGGCGCACACCTCTGCGAACTCTTCATTCGAAAGAGCTCCGCTCATTTGGGCTTGCTACGACCAAGTGGCATTAGACCCACCCACCACCACCACCGTAGAGACTAAAACTATTTTTATTCCATTATAACTTACAAATAAATGTATTTCCTCTTATATTCCATTATAATTAGCAAATAAATGTGCATATATTTCCTGTTATATTGCATGTAAGAAGAGGGATTTTTTTCTTCCTGATTAGAGTGGCAAGCCTACCTCTAATCTTTTCTTCTATTTAAATAGTTTACATCACTGTTTATTATAGATATTATATGCACAGTTTCTTCTCAAAAATTAGATATTACCTAACAAAACATTCAGAGAAAAAAATATATATCCAAACTGTAGTTCAATATATATTGCGTGCACAATAAAATATGCACTTTTTCGACCCAGTATTTCTTTTAATGTTAAAATTTGTATTATTTTATGGTATGTTTAGTTTGGTTTTTTATGGTTTTTTTGGTGCAAGAGCTATGTTTGGCCAATCAAATGGTAAGAGTACAAATTGTATTATTTTATAGTAATATCTACATTTTGTTTTTGACTTAGAATATGCTGCTGTAATTTGCATTGCTGCATCTCATCTGAAGATATTAAAAATTATCAGTTGCGGCAGATTACTGCTTCCTAATTTTATTTCTATTTTATTAAGTAGAAAGTTATGACATGATTAATGGCTATATCATTTTTTTTTAAATTTATGTTAGGCATGTTATCAACTTTTTTTTGTAGCATAAATATTTATCAAATGCTGCTATATAATTGTGATAAGAAATTTATTATAATTCGTGAAAAAAAAATCTTTTTGACTGGCAAAGTCTTGTTTCAGAACAAAACTCTGAAATGTAGTCAGGGACTGCGGTGGCCTGGTGGTAGGGTCTCAGATTTAAAACTGAAGGGTTTCAGGTTCAAGACTCAATTCCACTAAAGAACCATCATGCGAGGGGGGTCTTTTGCACATTAAATCTGTCAGGCCAAACGTCCTCCTGCTGGTGTGGCATGGAGAGGGGGGGTGCCAGCTCAGGTGTCGTCCGCATCATCTGACCGTGGTTCAAAATTGTGAGTTCCATCCCAAAATAGCCCTAGTGTTGCTTCAAAATGGGACATTAATATAATTAAACTAAAATGTAGTTGAGTATAGAACCAGAAAACAAGTCAAAATTTACTGTAATACTTTAGAAAATTCTTGATATCTTCAAGCTTTCACTTTAAATCTTATTTATTTTTGAGTGACAGAGGGAGTTCTTGTTTTGAAATCTTTGGAATCTGCTTTTTACCTTTTCTTGTGTGAGCATTTCATTTTTATTACTTGCTCTCATAATATCTCAGAATATATTTCTGCAAAACAGAATGCTCCATTGATGTCTATTATATTTCTGTTCAGCTGCCATGAGTCATTTAGAGATGTGCTGCTAAGCTAAGCAGAAGCTATGACATGCCTTTAATACTTGCCCGCATTCTGGCCTAGCTCTAGCATGTCTTCCCCTTGATCTGGACGTCCCGGTTTGGGTGTGGTTGTTCTTCTGTGTGTTCTATCTGCGAGAGGTTGTGCAAGCGAATGTATGTGTCATTTGAGCTAGAAGTGAGACTTCTGCCCTCTGGGTGTTCGGGGTCTTTACCCTCATAAGCTACTGCACCCCTTTCCGTGGAAACACGGACACGACATCATCATCATCATTATTTGAATGCTTGAAACGTTACGATTTAAGTTGTGAAATTTTTATATTGTCATCCTTTTACCTAAACCTTATACTTCTATATTTATATTTATATTTTGATTGTATACTATTAATCACTGTTCCAGGCTGGGTTAATAGCGGAATATGCTACTCTGATCACACCGATCACTGCTGCCATACAAACTCAGTATGCTCTACTTCAAAAACAGCACCAAGATTTTGTCACACATCTCACTGGCCAGATGCATCAAATGCAGGTATGAATTAAAATTCTTCATTTTCTTTTGTTTTTTATAAATTGTTAATTAAATTTATTTTTAATGAATGATTATTTTTAGTGCTTATTTAATCTTTTATTTTGCTTTATTGATCATGATTGTTTAGATGACTGTAAATCATGTTTTTTTTATTGTAGTGCTGTATTTGTTTACAAATAAAATATTTAAAAAAAAAAGGATATAGCTTATGTATTTATCGATATAATTATTAAATTTTTTACTAGTTATATTATTGCATGAAATTTTCATCAGTAATCTCTTTCTTGCTCTATGTTAGCTTTTCCATTTATTGTCAGTAGTTCCCCCCTTTTTTTAGATTCAGTGAAATATATAAAATTTTTTAAGTTTTGTAGTTAAAAAGAACTTTAAAGCTTTGTAATATTTTTTAAAAATTTATTTGTAGAAATGTTTTGATTTTTGTTAACCAATCAGATATTTCTTCCTTTCAATATATTTCTGAAAATTTCTTATATCTAAAATCATTTGATAGTATGAGTTATGCTGGGTTCGTATTATATAGGCTTGGAAATACATTTTATGCCTTGGAAATGTTTTTTGTGCTTTATTTTGATTATTGGATTTTCCTCGTCTATTTTAATTTTACATTTCATTTTTTTCTAAATATGTTCCATCTCCATCTTTAATTTCTTAAAAAAAATATTAAATATTATATTTAAATTTAAAATATTTTTATAGAGAAATATATATATATATATTTCTTTTTGTTTAAAATTCCTTTTTGCAGTTTTAGACATGTTCTTTTCAACTTGAAGAATGAGCTGAATTATTTTTATAAATATAGGTTACTTCATTTATTCATTCTCTGAATAATTCTGAATTTTGAAAATGTTCCTTTTCCTTGTATACATATATAAATATATATATTGAAAGTTTTTTTGTCTTTGATATAAAACTGTTTCGTCACATTTCTATTTAACCACTGATTTCTATTCCTTTTTTTCTTTTTGTTTTTATATCGAATAGAATATTGAATATTTCCTTCTTTCTATAGAATTTCTATTGAATATTTCTTTCTATCTTATTCTTATTGAATTGAATATTTCTTCTTGATTTTATATTATTGCTTTGTGAATTTCTAATATTTTTTTTATTTTCTTGCTCATTTTTGATAACTTTTATTTGGCTATCAAAGGATCATCTCAAATTAGAAATATCTCAAAAATTCCAAAACAGCTTCCTTTCTTAACTCTGCGCTGATAAAAATTAAAGGAAGTTTTTTTGTTCCTAAAAAAATGTTTCTATCTTGCCAACAAAGTTCCTGTTTATTAATGTTGAGAACCTCTTGGAACTTGCATATTTCTCATGCCCTGGATGAGATGGTATTATTCCTCATTATTGTGTATATTTCATTTCGCGAATGCTATTTTATTGAAGTGATAAGACTATTTTGTCTTTTTTTCCCCCCCTTCACTTACAATTTTTTCTGTTAATTTTTTTTGACTACATAAGGTTTTAAAATGTTGAGATTAATTTCTTAAAATCTTCAGTTTTGTATTTAGTCTTTATCTCACCAAATTTTGCCACTATACTATTATCAGGATTGGATTTCAAATAATATTGACAGTTCTTTTTAAGGAATTTGTTTGAATCGGTCTCAGATCGGCTAAGTTTTTGTCATAAATAATTGTAACTTATTGGAATGACCTATTTCATGTCTCATTGTGTTCCTATATTTTTTCAGGACTTTTGTTCTTTGCATTTAAAGTTTACAAAATCCACCAGCATGGGCCAAGTTTTGCTTTCAGTTTATTATTCCTTTTTTTTTTCATTTAAGTATTACCTATTTTTCTCATTTTGAAGATGCCTGTTCCATATGCATTCCAGTCACCTGCCAACCCCATGATGCCAGTGCAGCAAGCAGTAGCGGCTCCGTACATGCAACCTCCTCCTGTCTCCTTTGACCAGTCTAGTCTACCAGCTGCCCAGCCGCAGGACCACAAGCTACAAGTAATAACAACTTTTGATAAATATTAGTAAATTGAAACATTTATGGCCAAGGAATCAGAAATAATAGAAAATCCGATCTGAGGACTTTATGAAGGGTCACCCTCAGGCAGGGATTCTTTCTGTGAGGGGTCTGACTTTTGTCAAGAATTTGACCCCTCCTGAATCGAAAATCCCAGAATATTCAGGTTGTTAAGATTAGTATCACAAAAAAAAAAAAAAAAAAAAAAATACAAAATTTATACAGAAAACAGAATTGCAGTTTTTTTTTTTTTTGGGTTTGAAATTGATGTGACTTACTATTGTATAATTTCTGTATTAAAATATGTGATATTTAAGATTTAAAATTAAAAAAATAATACAATAGTTAAATACAAAATTTCTACAATAGTAAGTAAAAAAAATCGCAGCAAAACAGAAAAACACGACACCATAAAATCAAATTTATCGACATAAGAAAGACCACCGCGGTAGCCTGGTTGGTAGAGCGTCAGTCTCGTAACCGAAAGGTCGTGGGTGCTGTCCCTGACTAGTCCAAAGACCGCCGTGTTGGCTCATGGCAGTGGGGGCATGTTCAATTGGTCGTAACTGCAAGGTTCTCCAAGTTCCCATAACAAAACGTTACCTTTGTGGGTACTGAATTAGGGATGAGTCGGTCTCTGATTTGGATCTAAATTCTGACTTGCTGATGGATGAATGAATGTATGAATGAATTCGACCGCCCCTTAAAAAGGTTTGTGTTCTGTACAAGTCGTCCTTTGCCCTGAACAGTGCTCGTTCACAATGAAAGGTGCACACCTCTGCCTCTATCGAAATAGCTCTGCTAATTCGGCTTGGTTTGACCAAGTGGCATTACAACAACAACAACAGACCACTAAATTAAAATCTTACCTATCACACATTGTAATACAGAATTTATACAATAATACGTCGAAGCAATTTTAAACCTAACATCACAAAAACATAGAATCAAAATTAGCAGCATAAGAAGGCAGAAAGAAAACTCAGCAAATGGAAAAAGACCTTCACCCATTTTCAGAAATCTGGTCTAAAATGACACTTAACTAATTGGAACTCATTTTTATAATTATATTTTTTGTTTGCTTTTTAGTAGATTTTCTGCTCATGTGAGCCAGCTTTGATTTTTTTGTTCCTTTCTCAGAAGCCACCTATCGATATGAGCTCTGATATGCTACAAGTTTATTCGTAGCGACACAAAAAGGGCATGTAAACACAGTACAAGAATACTCATAGTTGGCATCCTGGAAAAGAAAGCAATCTTATGGCGGTCAACATGTTAATAATCATTTTTGATCAACTGTTTGTAAGATTATTAGATTTGCAATATTTTAATTAATTTCAGTATACATAACTCGATATTTAAGATTCCTCCTGTAATCTAATTTTAAGAGGATTGCCATACCAGAAAAATCTTGGGAAATTTAAGAATTGGGAAACACAGAGGAATTTAAAAAATTTTCGTTAAACCCAAGAAAAAATGGGGAATTTTAAATTTCTCAGTTATTTTTTTTTCCCCATCTAAAAAATACTGTTGTATGAAGATTTCTTCAAATGAAGAAAAAGCAAAGAGAGGAATGAAAAATAACTGTGATAACTTCCAAACAAGAAACAATACCATTTGTAATTGCATCATATAGAAAGTCTATCCATCCATTTTATATGTGTGCAAATTGTGTTTTTCTCTCTTTTTGTATTAACCCCTTAACATTTGCATCATTTTGAAGAAAATGGTCATAAAAGTACCTATTTTTTTTTTATTCAAGAAAATTATACAAAACTGAGTTTGTACAATATTTGCATTCTGTCTTAATTTTTAAGTTCATTTTTAGCTTGAAATATTAAAAAAAAAATGGGAAAACCAACATTCAGGGTTATTATGACTGAATGTTAGCTTCCCAATAAAGAGAGAAAATAAAAAATATGGGTTTTAAGCATTCAGACATCATTTTATTGCATTTACACATGATATAAATAAATACTCGTCCTTTTTTCTTGTGTGATACATTTTAAAGCATGAGATGCTGAAGCCAACATCATCATCAGGACAATAGTACCGAGTTTCCTTTCTGCTGACATCTAGTTTAAAATAAATTAACTATCTCTAAAAACATAACAAATAGTCTAGGACAGCCATCTGGCGTATATTTTGAGCAATAAACATGATTTTGGGCATAAGAAATAAACTGTTTTAATATTTTTGGCACATTCGTTTTGAATAGGCCAGCCCGGAAAATCATGAGCAATAGTGGTAGACATTTTCATGGAAACAAGATGGAAGGGGTGAATAGAGATTATGTACAAGATGCTACGAAGTATCCTGATTCTTAATTAATTTATCGTTTGGAAAATGAATATGAAAGAGTGATTTATGTGCCAAATATTTTTATAAAAAATCTATTTTCGTTTTAGGAACCTACCGATTCTGGAAATCCTGCTACCGAAGAGACATCTGTGCAACAGGGAGAAGTTCAGGAATCAGAAAAGAAAGAAGCGGAATCCAGAACGGAACCAGAATCCACCATGCTCGCTGATGACAGAATACCACCTGAAATGAGGAACAATGATGTGCTCCCGCCCGGTAGATGTACATTGATATTTTCTTATTTTTCTTGATGTTAAGGATTAATACTTTATTTTTAATGTCATTTTATAATTATTATCAAAATGCACTTAGAATTTTCTTACATAAGTTTGAGCAAGGAGTTGTTGAGATATCTATTCAAAAAATTTAAGACATTATTTTCTACTCTTGCATGACAAAATATTCTTAATGAATACAAATAAAGGATTTGCTGCTGTTGACGATAGCTAAATCCGAACTTGCAATCTTATGGTTCGCAGCCAGATGACATGACCACAGGATGTTATAAAACTTCCACCACAATACTCTCTCCACCAGTGAGAGGTGAGACGAACGATGTCGTTTTCCTGTTTTGTAGTGGTCATTTCTTAGTGGCAATTGAGTTTTTAATGAATCTTACCCATTTTTTTTCTTTGTTTTAGCTGATTATTTATCAGCTTTCTTTTTATTTATTTTATTGGCTGATTATTTATCTCTACTGTTTTTAAAAAATTTCATTTGCTGATTATTTATCGTCACTTTTAAAAAAAAAATTCATTAGCTGGTTATTTATTGTCACTTTTAAAAAAATTCATTGGCTGGTTATTTATCGTCTTTTTTTAAAATTTATTGGCTGATTATTTTATCATTATCTTTTTATTCATTGACTGATTATTTATCGTCATTTTTGTATTCGGGTAGAGGGCGCCACAACAGCTGGACGAAGGTTCCATATTTATTTTTATTTTCAAGATCCTAGATCACCAATGTAGCTATTGGCAATAGCTGGGATTGAACTCATGATCTTCTGGTTCGTAGCCAGATGACATGACCAGAAGACTAAAAGTGATCACTCAGTCTTGAGGATGTTATCTGACGTATAAAGCTTCTACTATAGATTGAATGCCGAGCAGCGATCTGATCAGAAAACCAGGAATTGTCAGGGAATTCTGGGAGATGTAGCCAGTGCTATATTTATGAAGTTCCTTCAGTTCTGAAAAACTACTGTTGTGCATTTAAGTTAATACAGATTTTTATTCACATTGTACTGGTTTTTTTTAATGAACAGTTTATTTGCTTTAGTTTTATATTCTATATATCTATGTTAAAATGCATTTCTTTATCATATTTTTTGCAATAATAAATAAATCTCCATATCTAATTTACCGCATATATATATAATTTCACCAAAAGTTGGTTTTTCCCTTTTATTTCAGAATGTCAAATTATCAACATAATTTGTAAAAATAGTTGTTCCTACTATGGGAAAAAAGCAGCCTAACTAAAGTTTGCCTACTAAACTTTAATTGTTCATGAGGATATAATTGCAAAGAATATATATTCTTATTTCAATCATATCATGTGCCATAAATGCAAAAGATGAATTATAAACCCGTTATTACTATTTATTTTAAATAAATTGATATTAACCAATTTTCTTTTTTCGTGATCTTAAACGTTAAACATTCAGGGTATATATGTATAGTATAATTACAGTTGGTAGGCTGAAAGTCAATGCAATTTTGATATCGTTGAGGAATATTTCTCATTTTGATATGGAGATTTCATTTTATATTTTTAAATGAATTTTTTTCTGCAATTAAAATTATTGTTCAAAACTGATTTTCTTATTTATTGGCAAACAGTGTGGTTAGAAAATAACAAACTGAGAGGAAATAATCATTCTTAATGACTTTACAGTCTGCATTTATTTTTGTACTACATTTTTCGTCATGAATCGACAAACAGTTCAGAAATCTGACTGGTTGATTGAAAGTTGGTCTGGATGGTCATGTACACTAGTATTTGTTAATATATTTGTATAATTTTTTTTTCTGAGCATAAAATTTTATTTTGCATTGATTTAAATTAAAAGAGTAGAACAGCTTTTCCAAATTCAGTTAAAATATATTGTACATAAATTAAATTTAATCAAATCAAATAAAGTGACATTATTCAGAGGATATCCGTAAAAAGTCAAGGAAATTTCGTGAAAAACCTGGAAATTCAAACAGCAGCCATAATTCAAACATAAGCAATTTTAATTACAGCTGTTTAAATTTAAATCTTGACAAATGTAATGTAGAGAAAATAGAAGGGAAAAAAAATCTTTCAAGTATTTTATTTGGTGAATTAAAAGCAGATTTTAAAAATATATCTTATTTAAAAATGCTAATTTTTCTTATATATAATTTAATTATTCTCTCATAATTAAATTATCCAATATATTACAGTAATTAATTATTTTGAATTATTATGTTAGTAAGAATTTAATATTAGTTTTTAAGCAAACAATAGGCTTAGCTTACTCTGCTATTTCCAACTTGCTCATGCTGTTCATTTAAGCAAAACTTATGTACACAATTTATTTAATATGTTTTTAAGTTAAACATTTCAGTTTCTTTTTGTAAATAATCTTACTGAAATAAATTTTGATCTGTCTATCCTAATTTTAAAGTATAATCTGTAAAACAGAAATTCATTTAATATGTAATTAAACTATTTGAATGCATTTTTCCTGAATGATTACCATTTTCATCCTTAATATAAATTAGAATCCTATTTATATGCAATAGTTTCTTCTGCTGAAGGTATCCGACTATGTTCAAAGAAAAAATTTTAGAAAATTGGATTTTTTATTTTATTTATGGCTTTTTGATGCATTGTGAATTATAATACAAAATACTATAAATGCAACAAAATGATTCGAAAATATAATATATTGTGAGAAATAGGAAAATGTGTGGTAAATTTTGACGAAATTTAATCAAAACGGCTCTGCACAAAATGATAATTCTATTTTTCTTTGTACTCAAGCTATAGAATATAATGATGAAGGAAATGAACCAAACTCTTAGAAAGGTTTGAAATACAAAGAAGTGATGGGTAAAAATATACATATAGATGCATTTTTTCTATAGGTTAGCAATTTAATTTTTCTAAAATCATCTGTAAATGAAAAAATATTTCACCGACAATAAAACTTTTTATTCAATTTATTGCCCATATCACTTAAAACACATGCTGAAATTTTGATGTAAATACCTCTATTAGTTTTTGAGATAGTGTGTTAATGGTGGAGAATTTTTATGAAATTTAAAGTTTTAAAAAAATGTAAGTGAAAGAAAAATTTTAGCTAAAAAATAGGTGACCCTGGATGATAGATCAGGCCTTCCTTTTCCTAGAAAAAAATATACTGTTTTGGACAGAAGAAAGTCTAAACTACAAGAAATAACAGCATTTAAAAAAATGGCCAATGTGTTCGATAAACAGTGTTTTTAGCGTAGTCGGATACCTTAAAAAGAAAGAGACGATGTTTTAAAGTAAAAAGGCATACAAATTTTTGCAATTCTTAGTTTAAAAAAATAGAATAAATTATATATTGTTAGGGGATATATTCTTTGATAATTAGAATTAAATGTGATGATTATCTTTTATATTTTTAAAATACAGTCTGTTAATTTGCACAGCGCAAATGAAAGTCTCATTACACATTCAAATATGTTTTGTATTACATGTACTGTTCTTTCTTCTCAAATGTCTTCAGATCCTGAGCCTCCATTGACAGGAGGTCGAATGCTCGATTATCCTCCTGAAGAGATGCACGAGCCTCCCTACGGCCACCCGGATCACATAGCCGGTCGACATCCGAACGGCCGGCCACCTTTGGGGCCTCCTCATTACATGGATGACTACTCACCACACTACGGGCGTCCACCTCCTGGCTATGGTGCAGAACCACCTGAATATGGAATGGATCATCCTCCTCCCCCTCCTCACGCTGCATACGGTCCTCCAAGGCCATTTAGAGACATTCCCATGGGTCAGTATTACTCAAAAAATATCACCTGTTGGTCTATTATTAACTGTTTTTCAATTCCTACTATTAGTTCACACTCTCCCTAAATATATCTTGTTCAAATGTTCAGTCATTAATGAAATACTTTCTATTCATCCATTCAAGTTCAACACATTTTTTAAAACTTGTAGTGGATGGCATTTGATGTTGATACAGTTTTTGGTAAAAGGGAAGAATAGTGTGCCCCTTGCCAATAAAGAGGGTGGACAAAATAAACACTTCTATGATAGTTACCACATTATGCATTAAAATTATGATCTTAACTGATAAGTATATTAGAATTTGGATTTTAATTTGAGATTTATCTAATCAGTTACTTAGATTTTTATTAATTTTTTTTTAACCTTTGGGATCACTATCACTGCTTATCTTAACAACTTTGTAGTAGTTTTTCAAGATGGCTGCGATAGTCTGTTGTCTATAGAGCAAATTTTAGGGCAAGTTTTATTTCGACTGCCCCCTAAAAAGGATCGTGTCATTTGTGTTCAAGCAAAAGTCGTCCTTTCATCTTAACGATGCTCTTCACAACAAAAGGTGCTCATTTGGAAGAGCTAAATCTCATTCGGTCTTAGTATGACCAAGTGGCATTAGACCCACCCACCACCACTACATTGATCTAAAAATTCAAATTAGATAGCATTGAATTTGGCTCTTTTAATATCGGAATTGCTCCTAGTCTTTTTCATACTTTAAATGATTTTTTGACTATAATTTTTAAGGCTAATTTATTAAAATTTGGTGCCTTCTCAATTGAAGAATAATAATTCTTTAGAAATGTTTATAATTATGAGTGTGACAGATTTCCTTTATTACAGTTATAACATTTGTTTATTACAGGTTTGGGACCTCAAGACATGCCTCCAGATTTTATGGAACCAGCAATGCCTCCCCCTTGTGCTCCACCTTATTACGAACTGCCTGCAGGTCTCATGGTACCATTAGTAGGGGTGAGGCATTTATTTGTGCAATGTTATTAAATTTTTGTAGCTGTTTATTGAACAATAGGGAGGACTGTTTTTAGAAACTTTGATGGCTGAAATAGATTTTAAAATTAAATAGTTGGAGTTAATTTTTTTAATAATTATAAGCCTTAAATTATTAATATGATCCCTTATTTGGAACGTAAGTTTTAAGTATTGTGTTAGTCATCATGATTAAGGTATCTGACTATGTTAAAAACACTGCTTATTGACCACATGGGCGAATTTTTTTATTGTTATTTTTTGTAGTTCAGAATTTTCTCTTCCCAAAACAGTTTGTTTTCTAGGAAAATGGTCTATCATCGGGGGAAATTTTAAGCAAAACTCATTTTTCGGCAAAAATTTGTCTTCAGTTTTCTCAAAATTTTTATTTTTATAAAAATTTCAGTGTGTGTTTTAAATAATAGGGACAATGAAATGAACCCAAAGTTTTATTGGTGGTGAAATACTTTTTCTTTCATTGGTGTTTTTAGAAAAATAAAGCTGTGAATTTATGGGAAAAAAATGCATGTGTATGAATCTTTTTATCCATCACTTCTTTGAATCTCTAAATTTTTTCTTATATTTTGGTTCATTTCGTTCATCGTTATATGCTGCAACTTGTGTGCAGAGAAAAATAGGATGGCTGCATTACCATTTTGTGTAGAGTGTGAACCATTTTGGTTAAATGTCATTAAAATTGACTACACATTTTCCTATTTCTCAAAATATATTATATTTTCAAATAATTTTGTATTTATTGTGTTATGTATTATAATTAACAATGCATCTAAAAACACTAATTAAAAATCCTTATTTTCAAAAATGTCAAAATATGCAGTCAATTTTTTTGTGTGTGTATCCACTCCTACCTTTTATCACTTTAACCCTTATTTACTGATGGTACTTTTAAGTACCATTTAAATCCAGCTGATATCTTAGATTTGCAATGTAACTATTTTTTGTAACGGTATTTTAAAGAGGACAAAGAATGTATTTTCAATAGAAAGCAATGAATATCAACCAAAAATAACATGAAAAATCTGTTATGATTAATTTAACTAATCAAATTATTTTAATTAATTAAAAAGTTTTTTTCATATTTCCTGGGTTTATTATGTGCCAAAACTTTATTAATGAAACAAAAATAAATTAGAAAAATGTATGGGAATATAATTTGGTAAATAAAGAGTTAAGGAGCTCTGGAAGGAAAAATTTCTAAATAAAATATTTAGAACATTATAGTGTTACTACATTAGCCATTTTTGAATTTCAAATCAAATCAATAGACCAAAATTGGCTTTATTCAGCATTCATTTGAAAGCTTCTAAGCGCTTAGGACTACTTAGTAGTTAGTTAGGTTAGGACTAACTGCCTTGTTGGAAAGTTAGATTTTGTGTAAGGGGGAAGAAGAAAACATTTAATTTTCCTTTTTCAATAAGAGTGGTAACTGTCTGAAATATTTTTACCAACAAGGAATAATTTAAATGCCATTACAATAATATAAAGTGCTGTTGTGAAATATAACTAAAATGCTTTCGAAAAATTGTTAAAATTTAGAGAAATATTTAGAACCAATTGGCATCTTTTTAATTTTCAAGTATTAGAAAAACAATTTTTATGTTGCATTATTTTTGAAAGTTATTATGAAAAAAAAAAAAGTTAAATTATTGCTTTATTTCTATTTAATTAAATAACCTTGTTGAATTTAAGAAAAAGCATATTTCTATTTTCCAAAATGTGATAGATAGTTGATAGTTTTGTACCCAATTTGTTGTATAAACTGCCTATTAACATGCTCACTTTTATTATATCTTTTAATGAGAAATTGTTGTATATATATTTATTTCACATTTCTCAGAAATAGCTCCAACAATTTGGGTAAAATTTTATATCTAAATAATTTTTTTAAAGCTTTTCTAACTAGGTATCTTTCCTGGGGGGGGGGGTTATTGCTTACTATTAAAGTCCAATATATATTGTTGTCAATCGGAACTGAAATCAGTATAAACGTTCATGCTTCTGTAAAATCTTATATCTTTAAGTGAACAATTCATATATATATATATATATATATATATGAGAGAGAGAGAGAAAGCTCTAATATATCTATCTATCTGCTCAGTGTTGTAATTTTGTCCTAAGATGATAACCTATTGGTACTTGCACATTTTACGAGACACCATTGTATGACATTATACGAATATTTTCTGCTGATATTCAATAGCAACAATACAATTAATGTGTTAATGAATTCAAACAACATGTTAATCTAAATATATTCAAAATTTTGTGTATTTGAATGATCAATTCATATATGGATAAAATTGAAAAGGAAGAAAAATCATTTGTAAATAGTATGTCATTTATATTTAAATATTTTCTGCTAAAAATTCCCCAGCTAAACTCAGTCACCCTGATACTTATTATTATACCTTGAAGGATTAGCGCTGTTGGCTAACTCTCTATTAAATAATATTGTTCTAATTCAGTGTTTAAACTCAGTATTGTTTCATGTTTATCACTGTTAACTATAAATTTTCATGAAAAAAAATTGAGTATTAAAAAGTGGTTGGATAATAAAATTAAATATAATGGATAAGCATCTAATATTGATAGTTTTCTCCTGCAAAATTCTGATCTTTTGACCACTTATTTCAGTTACTATTCTGATTAGAAACTCTGTTCATTCTATCCATGGATGTAAAATCACAAGAGGGTTTTTAATTCTGATACCTTTGATATATTTCTCAACAAATCAGAGCATATGAAATCTTGATTCAATTTGAAATTCATTGTATGTGTAGTTGTTTTAAACATAGAATATTCTTACATAGATATAAGGTACTTTTGCTGGCATCTTGTAACTACATTCAAAATTACAGAATCCTTATGTATAATAAGTTAATGTATAAATGCATTAATCTTATGAATTAGAATGCATTTTTGCAATATCGACAATCCATAGATTTAGTTGAACTGCATGACATATTGTTCAAATGTACTATTTAAAAGATGCTTAAGTTAGCCATCCAGCTGCATATCTTGAGGGTTGGCGTGTTTAGTCTATTTTCTATGGCATCTTGCATTTTTTGCTGTTTAGAATGTCTATTTTTACAATAACAGATTTTTATTATATTATGTTGTTATGGAACATATAGTATTGGTTCATTTTCTTTGAAAAATATTTTAACTTATTTACAAACATTGCATCTGAATAGTAATTTTAAAGAATTATGCTGACAGAGGGTTAACAAAAGTTTTATTATTTTTTTGCAATATGTGATTTTATTTTTTCTCTTTTTTAAATTTATACTAATATATAAATGTGAAAGTTTGGATGTTTGGATAGATATATGTTTGTTTCTGCATCACGCCTGTATGGCTGAACAGAATGGTATGAAATTGGACACAAAGAGATTAAAGTCTGGAATGGAACATTGGTTACTTTTTACTCCAGTTCATGGAGTGGTTCATTTTTTATTCATTAAAAACTAACTTTCGCACCAAAAAGCTGAGGCCAAACACCGCTAAAGATGAGTAGGGCTCCGTTTCCCCTCTCCCCCAACAGAAATTAGACTAGATTAGGTAGAATTTTGATTCTTTTTTTAAAAATGTTTGATGTAAAAATCATATGTTGTTAATGAATCAATTTTTCGGATTCCTTCTGAAGTACTTTTAAATGAAAAGAAAACAGAATAAAGGAAATAAGAAAAACACACTCTAATCTGCATTGCTCATTGAAAGCTTGCTTGTGATTGTTGACAACTGTGTTTTCATTTAAATTAAAAGTTTAAAAATGATGTGCATAATACTGTTGTAGCTATCTCCATCTCGATCCATAAATAAAATGGATTGGACTGGACTCGATTGTCTGTTTTGTTTCATTTTGGGTCTACAATGTAAATAAATTGTTTTTGTATCAGTTGTATGTTTTTGTTATTAAATTGTATTATATATTTTTCGTATATGTTTCTACTTTTAACTTATTGTTTTTAGGTTAGTTAAATTTTTTTTTATTTGATAGTTTTTTGTAATACAAATCAAAATTGCCTTGGGAACAGAGTCACGGGTAATAGTTGATTAGCAATAACTTTTCCCAGTACTAATTTTATTTTAAAAAATTGTTTCCTTCATAGCTAGAAGACACAGACTACAACAAGCCTTTAGATCCTGAAGACGTTCGCCTCCCTCCCCCCGCATTACCGACGGAGCGACTTTTGGCTGCTGTGGAGCAGTTTTATTGCCCTCCTACCCACGAAAGAGGTCGTAATAAGTGAGTACTGGTTTGAAGCCTGTTCTGATGGGAAAGCTCTTGAGATAAATTTGGTTGCATTAATAAATTGCATTTATCTATTAAGAAAGACGCGATGACAGTTAGAGAATCACTTGAAATTTATTTAAACTTCTCGACACCAGAATGAAAAATAAAAACATACTTATCTACTTGAAAATACAAACAACGACAACCAACATCTCAAAAATTCAAAAGAATGTTTTAACTCCAAACCTTAGACTTTTTATTTATATGTGCGGTGATAAACAAAAAATTCGTCTTCAATGATATGCTAATAAGAGTCATCGTATTAGCATATCGTCTTAGATTTTTTGCTCTTGTGTGACTGCATCGAATCAGCTGGATTAAAAAAATTTGAACCCGATTGCTGAGACTGCCGATATAAATAGGAAAATTTTGACTTATTCCCATCAATCTTTACTGCCATCAATGTATATCAAGGTGACGTCACTTGGAATATGATTTATGACCTAGAAATCAAGTGTTGTAGGTATTCAGACACGTCTCAGATTGCAATGTAATTATGTAATATTAATGGACTAACTACACATTGTGCATTTTGTCATGTGGTGTTAAAACTTGTATGTATAATTTTTTGTTTTTCACTGATTAATTATGATGCACTGTGGCTCTGGGTATACAGACTAAGGTTCATTTCAATTTTTGGTATATTTGCTGCTGCGTCATTTATATTTCAGTCAGGTATAAAATTTTCTAGGTAGGACTTTTTTTTGTACTATCAATTAAAATTAAATGTATCACACATTTTTATACTTTTGAGTGACATCTTAAATAATACCTTCAGCATTCAATCATTTAATGTGCTGTATATATTATAGTGTCTGATTATTTAATCTTATTAAAGAGCATGTTTGTTCTTTTGCTTTTAAACATTTTTTTCTCTCTTTTGTTTTAAGTGTTAAGGCAGTTGGATTTTCTACCTATTTTTTAATTATTTCTCTCTTTCTAATTTGTATATGAAATATATTCTTTATTTTTTCCATATTATTACTTTTATTATTAGGTTGCATATTTTTAGATTCAATTTGTAATAAGTTTTATTGTTTGAAAATTTGTCATTAATTTATTTGACCTTGTATTTTTATTGTATATCCAAATTCAAAAAGTAGGAACTTGAGTATATTCCAACTCCTCACAGAATTTTAATTTAATATTTACATAAATATGACAGGCATATATATATATCGGATAAAATGTGTTCATTTTTGAAATGCTAAAATAAAATTATTCTCGCTAATAAATTTGGTATGCAGTTTTGATTGAAAAAATTTAAAGACACATGAATTTTTGAAAATATTATTTCCATATGATACTCTAAAATATCTTTATTTTGTTTTTTAAAATTCTTTAATTTGTGCAACATACAAAATATGAAACATGTAGGAAAAAATTTCTGATTTTATTTATTTATTTATTGAATTTTGTTTAAATGAAAATCCAGACTCAAAAAGTAGTGGTTTCAGTTTAATGTTTATAATTAAAATTAAATTTATTAATCTTTACATTGAAAGTATTTTATAACACTTGTTTTATGATTATATATATATATATATATATATATATATATATAAAGAACATTATTGTAGTACAATTACATATTTTAAAGAGGGCTGAAATCTAGTATGGTACTCTCTTTAATATTACTATTAATGTTTCTGTTTTATTTACCATGCATCAATTCGAATTTTTTTGCAAATTTTTAAGCATTTTCCAGATGATTTATAATGATTTAATTTACTAGTGATTGATTAATATAGTTATTTGTTTTTGTTTTTGATCTGAGTAAATAATTTTTGTAATTTTTTTAAATAGATTTTAGAACAGAAAAATATGGGAAATTTTATTCATAAAATTTTAAAAGAGTTTAATTAAAAACAAATGTTAAAATTGTGGTTGTAAATTCTTCTTATATTTTATTGATTTAGAATTACTCTACTTTTGAAGAAGAGGTGCAAGCATTGGAGAGTTAAAGCATGTAATTTCAAAAACAAACTGTTTAATGTAGTGTGTGTGTGAAATTTTTTTTTAAATATCATTTTAAGATTAACTAAAATGTCAATACTTTTTGGAAATATTTTGAAAATCCAAAAAAGCAAGCTTTTTGCCTTTTTGTTTCCTGTTCTGGCATATTTTTAGACTTTCAATTATTTTTTTCAATTACAAATATGAAATTTAATTCTAGTGTAACATTGTGATTACTAGCTCTATTACAATAAGAAAAGAAACCAGTCTCTTATGTTGAAATATTCATCTAGTTACATTTAAATATCTTATACTTCATTCTTTTTAATCATTATGTTAATAATTTACAAATGCCATGAAAACATATAATTTAAAAGTTTTATTATAAGAAAAATCTAAGTACTGAAACCTTTTAATTTGAATGGGTCCAATCTTTTGTTTCTGTCATCTTATATTTTGCACTTTTTTCCCATCTCAGTTCTTATATCATATCAAGTGATGGATGGGAGCAGTTAGGTCTGTATGAGTTCTTCAAGGCTAAAGCTGCTGCCAAGAAAGCTAAAGGCCTGTCTAACGAGGATAAAGATTACGGTACCTCGATGGATTTACCCTCTGTGCAAAGGCCTCCCTCGGAACCCAAAATACCGCGAAGGCGGTACCGAGAATTTAAAAGGTTCAATTTAAACTTTATCTTTGTGTTTAAGCATTTGGAAAGTATTTGCCTAGCATTATATGAATTATGATATTATTTTGAGTAATTTTTTATGAATTAAGCTTTGGTACTTAACAAAAAAATAAACATATACTAAAACAAAATTGTTGCATAGCAAGTAACTGCCTATCCTCTCATTTAATTTTTTTAAACCATTTTTGGCCATTAATTTCAAAAGTTTTACTGACAATGAATCATTACAGATCATTGTTTATTTTCACAATACATTCTAATATATATATTATGGTCATTTTGTTAAATGTGGGAATTTATTTAATACAGACCTATGTGTTTGCCACAATTACGTGGCAGCAGAGTTGCGCAATGTATTAAGTGACAACAAAAGTAATAATGCCTTCGGAAGAATCAATTTACCCTGCATAAAGACAATTTAACAAACAGGAAAAATAATATACTCCGAGCAGATAACACATGCCTTCTAATATTAAATTAATAGAGTTTAAGTCAAGAGAGTTAACTATCCGAGGATTCTATTAACAGAGTTAAAGCTTTGACAGCATTCTGTATAGAGAGAGCATCAAAGCCAGAAGATCTTGTTCAATATCAAACATACCGGAAATCACCACTTACCCGGCGACTTCTGATTACGTGATAAAACTAAACGTTATGGAAAATGATGTGGCGATTTGCATAAAGTTGGATGAGACAGTTTATACTTTTGGGTTAACAATAGGGTTATTTTGCACTTTCAGAATAAGTTAAGCCATGGTATGTGCCTAAAAATTCTGCGATTTCTTATTTTGTCATAGTATTTCATCTAAGTTTGTATATACATATATCCACTATGTTTCATTTTATCATCATTTCCTATTGTTTGAATACATACATACATTGAATGAATAGTCATTTGAAGTATTTTTCATGCTTTTTCATCTGTTTTAAACATGTTTTCATATGTATCTCAAACTGTGGTTGAATAATTTGTATAATAAATGTTTTCCTTTTATAGTCCTGAAAGAGAATCTGAAAATAGTGTTAAAAATGGGGACAGAGAGAGACGGAGATCTTTGTCGAGATCTCGTTCCAAATCTCCTGATGTGCCGCCTCGGCGTTCTTCAAAATCACCTTCTCCTCCAAGAGCTGGTTTTCAAAGATCGAGAGGTCGCTCTCCGCCCAGTAAAAGACGCTCGCCAGACCGCAGGAGTGTCTCCCCTCCGTCATTCATGTAAATATGCATTTATTATTTATTTATATTCTTGAGTTTTAGTAATTTAATAATTTTTAATATGGTTTTTACATTTTTAGCATATTACTGTTTTTACATTTTTTAATACTGTTTTCATATTCATATTCTTAAAAATTTCCTGTGCTATTGGATTTTTTTTTTAAGCTGAAAACTTTTTTCTCTAAGACTAATGATTGTAGCATCCATGGCAAATTTATATATAGTATTTTCTCTTACAATTATAAATTTATTTCATTAATTTAGGCAAATTAATGAAGTTTATTTGGATCTAATTTTCTGTGATTAATGTTTTGAATACTACAAAGAATAATTGATGTATAGATCTGATGCTTTGTAAATATGTATTCCTCAGTTGCTTTAAGTAATTATGTAATGTAGTTTACAATATAATAAAGATTGACTCGTATTTTCACCATGGTAAAAAAAATAATTTTAATGAAAAATTACTTAAACTTGATGCAAGAAATTGATATTTAAATTTATATTGATATTAAATTTTATAAAAAATTACAAAACGAAGTTGCATATTCAACTAAGTGATTCATATTCTAACTTGAAATGTGAGGAAATGTTAAAATAATATGTTAATTGAAATTGTATCCTTTATTTCTAAATTAGTTCATTTCATGTATATATGTTACATAAAATGTTAAAATAATTTTAAATCAATCATAAATATCTCTTCTTAATTGAACTGCTAATAAAATTTTGCTTATCCAAATATCATAATATTCGATATCATATTGTCAGAGTTGGAAGAAACTCAATAAATAATTTCCATGCCTTTTAAGGTCTCATGTATCAATATGAAACATTTTTTACATATGTGAAACTTTCTTTAGGGGTTCTGGGTCCAATCCGCATGATCGGCGGTTAGATGAAAGCAACAAAGGACACCAGCTTTTAAAGAAAATGGGTGAGTGACATGGGCTACTTATCTATATATATCAAATTATTTCCTTGCATTTCTGACTCTGACTCTTAATAGAATTTTGAATGCTGCAAGGAAGTCATTAACGGCAGTTAATTCAAAAATCAAAACTTTGTAGTATATTTTGAAGCATCTTCGGTGCATTTTAGACTTGAAATATAGGGTGTGACTGAGATACTTACTTATTCGAAAGGTAAAAAAAAAAAAAAAAATATTTCAGTTATTGTTTTAATTCTTTTTTGGTTTGAGAATAAAATATCCCCCTTTTTTTTTCCATACAGTTTGGAAAATGACATCAGTTAAATGACGACCATCATTGCGCATACACTGATTCAGTCGAAGTTTGAAGTTTGTGTCCATTCTTCGCAGCATATCAGTCAGTATGTTGGCAATGGCGTCGCGAATGTTGTTCTTGAGGCTTTGCTATTGTCCTTGGTCGATTGGCATAAACCAGATGTTTCTAAGTGAGCCTCGTCACTGAAGAAAATGACCGCGTCTTCAGGCAGGTTGTCAAGCAGCATTTCACATGCATTTTGACGGGCAACAAAATCGCGTTCAGTTTATTCTTGCACAGCAGCCAATTGATAGGGATGAAATGGAAGGTCTTGATGGAGATTCGTCGAAGAGCGGTGTCAGAAATTCCCAGAGCAGCTGCGTGTTTGCGAGCCGAACTGATTGTCTCACTCCTTCGACATTCTCCGGAGTTCTGGTGGTCCGTTGATGTTCATTTGTGGGTTTAGCGACTCTCTCGAAATGAGTGAACCCACGGCAGAATCGAATGACTGCCGAGAATGGGTCTGTGAGGAGGAATTTCAAAGCGAACGCTGAAGGCATGTTGCGTAGCAGCAAGTGAGCGACCGTTAGAAAAGGAGCTATCGATGGCGATGGCGCGATGCTCTATAGACCAGAGCATGATGGCAACTGACTGGGGGGGGGGAACAGTCTTGGGGCACTTTCCCTTCCAGTAGCTTTACCTATCACCCCTCTACCCTACCAACTTACCACTCGGGGATTGTTTCAAATGAGTAAGTTTCTCTGGCACATTCTGTTAGATGATTTTTAACAATACAAAACAAATGACTTGACTTGGAAATCGGGGAAATTAGTATTCAAGACTTTTGTAAATTTAGAAATATAATCAACTTTGTTTTTTGGTGGCCGCTCTTGTAATGCTAACCATACCTGACTATGATGATATCAGATACAGTATGATTTGAAGTCTTACAGTGCTATGATTCTATTCAAGTCTAGCAATGGCATGATCTGTGTGTCTCGATTCATGCTCTTACAAATATCTTAAAATTATGTATATATATTATATGTTGGAAACATAATCTGGAAATAAATAACTGTTAACTATTACTTTGGACTTTATACTGAACCCCTTAACAACCCTACAAATTTGTTTTTATTGAAAAATAAATTGAAATTTAAAAGGTTAGTTTTTTAAAAACTTGATTGATATATGCATATTCCGTCATCGTGAGTTAGCGAAACACCATTTATTATTTTTTTTTATTAATTTTTTACAGTTTCCAACAATTCTCCAACTCTCTATAGTTTTGCAATTTTCACTAATTAACCACTTCACATACAATGATGTGTCTGAGACGCACATTGGGTTATTGAATTTTTAATCTGCAATTAAGTGAAAAGTATGAAATAACTTTAAATGAAAAAAAGTCTATCTAAACAAATTATTATTAAAGGAATTAAAATAATAGTTCAATACTCCAATTAGGAAGCTATTAAATTTGTCCTTTAATGAGGAAGTTAAGTAAATTCGTGTCAAGTGGTTAAACGTCACTTGAGATCCCATTATGTATGGTGATTCCTTATCCTCTTGATATCGCCTCTCTGAATTTGTCAGTCGAATTTTGCAACACCCTGTATAAATATCTGGCAACCTTCAGTATTTAAAAATTTTTACTTGGTTATCTTTCTGAATAGCAAATGCAAGAATAGCCTTTAAATATTGTTTCGATATTGGAATTTCTGATCAGGAAATTGAGGTTTAGTAATTATCATTTAACAATTATAAATACATGAAATGATTTAACAATTATAAATTCAATTGCTATTTTAATAATATTTGTATTTATAATTGTTAATTATCATTAACAATGATAAATGCAATTATTATTGTACTTGTATTTGTATTTATAATTGTTAATTAATTTTAATAATTATAAATGCAAATACAATCACAATACTAGTTTTTTATCGCCTGAATTGGATCAAGCTATTTTGAGGTATCTTTTAGGCTTGCATTGCATCTTTACTCGAGCTATTCCAGAGATTAATTTTTTTTTTTCTTTCTAACAACAATATGTTCATTTGCCTTCTAAAGATAATTTCTTATGAAGGATTCCTTATAAGGTGTATTGTATTTACTTTCTATAAAAGTTAAATTTATGCTTTAAATATAGAAGCAAATTAGCAGTCAAATAAATGCTATTTAAGAGTTAATAAAGATCAAAATTTAAAAAGAAAAAAATCGAAGTGGTTTTGCGATTTTTTCTGTGCATCTTGAGTAGTTATTTTGTTTGAGTGTATTATAGATTTCACATGAAAACAATTTGAGTTATAGTTTAATAATTCGTGAGTTTTGCATCACAATACTACACTTTCTCTTTTTATAATTCATGATTTGTAAATCTTTTTCAAGGAAAAAATAACAGCAAATATAGTTTCATGAGCATTCACTTCCATTGTTTGATTTTTTTCATGGTCAAAACTAACCGTTTTTAGTTTGTTGAGACCTTTAAAAGCCAAACTTTAAAAACATTTCACAAAAGTGATTTTACATCTTATTATTTGAAATTTAGGGAAAATTTTGATAGAATTGCATTCCATAAAGTTATTTTTAAGATATGTTATAAATATTAACCAATAAGTTTGTATTTATGTTTTATGACTGCATTTATTTTATATTTTGATCATATAGTAAAAACTTGGGAATTCCTGGGTTGCTAAAAACTTTTTTAATGACATATTAATTTTTAAAAATATAAACTATTTATTTAATGAAAACATTTGATCGTTTTAATTCAAATTCAGACACATTTTTTCAACCTTTCACAAAGAGTCAAAATTCGATATTTGTGAGGCGGCTCTCCACTACAGTGCAATCTTTGTTCCTTTATTTATTATTATTGTTTTTTATTGCAAATTTATATTTAAAAAAGTGGCGGCAACACCCACTTTTGTTTCTTTTAAAGTTTTGATTATTTCATGTATACAGTCGAATCCAGTTAATTGGACCAGCCGCTTATTCGGACCAAATCTCAAAGAACCGAAACAAATCCTATGTACATAAGCTTAATATTATTCGCTTATTTGAACCAAAATTCCGTTTAAACAGACCAAAGAACCTGGAAGTGAAGATGAAAAAGAAGCCACAAGTCGCCTGTGTACAGCAGGAAGTCTGAAAGGGAAAAGAACCAGTGGGAGGTGAGCAAGCCCTTTGTTTCTTAGAACGGGCAGCTCGGTAGTAAGTTCTTCAAACGTTGACTGGAATTTGATAAGAGCTTTTTTTTACTGTGCTTTGCATGCTGAGTATCATGTAGATCGTTTCGAAGAATTTGTTTGTAAGTTTATTTTTCAATGATTACAGTTCATAAACAACAGTAGTTCTTGTTTGTATGTTTGCCATACGCGTGTACCACACAATAAAGGTCATAATGGCATTTTAATATATTACGTTTAGCACGTCTCGTCTTGTAACATAGGGCATGTTCGTGTAATCGGACCAGCCGGTTATTAGGACCAAAATGGTCGCGTCCCGATGTGGTGCGATTAACCGGAATCGACTGTATTTAATTTGTAAAAGAGTATTGTATTTTTTTTTGTAAATAATTTGTCTTCCATCAGAACTCAGAGAAGTGGTATTCTTTAAGAACTATTTGTTCCAAAAGAATGAATCCTTTTCTTCTGTCATCTCCTGGTTATTCTTTTTTAAACAATTTTTTGTAAAAACGAATTCAGAATTTGTTTCTGAAAGAAAAAGGCAGTTGTGTTCTGGATAAGAAGGTGTATGTTTCTTTTAATCAAACCTTTTATGGATATCATGAAGTTGGCTAGTTCCGATAGGAGATGGAGTCTAAATTAATTATGTTAATGTCTAGGGCAAATCTGCACACACCACATTTGCTCGAGTTAACAACTCGATTTATAACAACTTTTGTTTTAGGACATCTTGTTCCGAAAAAGAGTGACTTCTTTTTGTTATATTTGCTGGACTTCTGTTTCTCCATGATACAGGACATCTTTGATTTAATTAAAAATATTTTTTACTCTTTTTCAGGCTGGTCAGGTGCCGGCTTGGGCTCCAATGAGCAAGGTATCCAAGATCCAGTGGATGCTGGAGACGTGAGAGATCGTCAAGACATGTACAAAGGTATCGGGGTCAATTTAAACGACCCTTACGAGAACTTTCGTAAGAGTAAAGGTCAGGCTTTCATTAATCGGATGAAAGCACGAGCAGAAGAACTTGGCAAAATATGATGTCATTATATTCCAATTTTTTTAAAGAGTGTAATTAAATAAAATAGTTTCATCTTTTTTCGCTGTTAGTGTTATTGACTAACTTCCATTTTTTTTCTTGAGAAAATGAAATCTTTTATTTTTGCTGAAAGTTGCATAAATTTTTTGACATAAGAATTTTTTTTGTTTCCTACATATTTTTTTATCATTTTATCACTTTTATTTGCATCTATAAGAGTGATTTTTAACTTTCGCACAAAATTAAAAGGCTGGAAGAAAACCAGTACAATGAGTTTATTTGAAAATAACACATTTAAATTATGGAAAGTGATGTTGCATCTGTTCAATGTTGAGATTACATGTGCAATGTTTAGTATATTCTGCACTCTTTGAACTAAAGATTTGAGCGCATATTTGAGTACCAAGAATTTTTCTGTATTAATATTTTGACTGGGAAATTACACATTTGCATTTGCCTAATCAGTGGAATGTAGTCAAGAACCATGTATAGAAAGAAGATCATGCAGAACTTGGTTGCACTGATTCAGAAAGGCCTTTTTTATAAATTAATGGAAGAAAAACATTTCCTTAACCTTCCAGCGGGTGCAGCTGTCATGCCAACATGAAAGGTCGTGCATATTTTCCCACATACATTATAGTAAATTGTAAATTTTCAAAATCATAACTATTAAAATTAAATTGTAAATAGCTTAGGATTAATAACTACAATCACTTTAAGCATTTTTTACTTAAAAATGAGCTGAAACAATATAAATTTAGATTGCTATTAATAATATAAAACAACCATATGTTAACTGAATGGATTTAAAAATAATATAAATGGGGGGGGGGGAACAGCCAAGGGCAGGTGTTCCCAGCGCCACCAAGACTAAAGTTATTAAACGAAATTCATCTCTAGTGTATTTCTCACATTAGCACGCCCACTGGAAGATTTAAAAAATTGTTTTTACTTTTTATATATGGTGATACATGGTATCATTGTAACTATAATAGGACTCACTACCTGTCAGAAGAGGTGTATTGATGTCTCTGGACTAAAGAGAATAGTGTCAGTGTATATTTGAAAATAGATGCATTTAACATATTGTTTATTTCGTATCTGCTGTTAACAGGTACAATCTTAACAATCTGAAATATTTATCTTTTCAAATTTAATTTTGAAGTCTTTGAATAATGCCAGTTGTTTGATCCTGATAAATTTGATAACATCATTAAAATTTTTATTTTGTGAGAATCTTGATGCTCTATATGATAAGTGGGGGGGGGATAATGACATGACTAAAAAAATCAGGCTGTATCTTTAAGACAAAAATTATTCAATTTAATATTATATCTGTGGTATAAAATAACTACTAAACTAAATGAATAAGGTTAGAAATATTCTTTATCTAATTTGTCTTGTGATACTTTTGAGATTGAATAAATTAAACAATTGTGTTTGAAGAAAATGTTTTGAAGTGGTTTCATATTGTTTATTCCTTATCCAGTTACAATCTTGACAATCTGTAAAATATTTGTCTTTTCAAATTTAGTTTTGGAGAGTCTGATTAATACAAGGTATTTAATCTTGATAAATGTGATCATGTCAGTAAAATTTTTATTTATTGGGAACAATATGTTTCTGGATTGCTGAAAACTAGATCTTTAGATATTGATACAAGTTTTAAAAACCAAAAAATTTTAAGCTCTTAAAAAATAAATTGTAAAAATGAATTACTAGCTTATAAAGAATGATAAAGGGAGCTTTAAAGTAATTTTTTTTTTAATGTTAAATGATGCAAAATATTTTTTAAATGAAATCAAATCATATGAACTTATGCCTGAAGTTTTTGTAAAATTTTAGTAGAAATCTAACATAGATGTTTAAAATTCTAAGTTATATTATTGTCAAAAATGTAATTCAATTTTTTTCTATTATTGCTTTGGGCGTTTTAATAACGCTTCCAGCTTTGGTAGTTATATCGGAGCAATCATTTTCAAAAATGAAAATTATTAAAATATATTTTAGATCTGGAGAAATTGGCAAATCTTATTATTATATGTGTTTAAAACAATACTTTACAAAAATTAAATATGTATTTATTTGTTAATATTTGTTATTAAAAGTTAAACTTGAAAAGTTCAATTTTTATCATTTAACTTCTATCAGAAGTTAAATGCAGTTTCTTTGTTTATTGATGTGAATGGCTTGTCAACATGATCGAGCACAGCTTGAGAAATAGATTAAATGTGTTGATATAATTTAATGTTTATAAATTACTAGAATGTTTACATATCTACATTTCTATTTAAAATACCTTTTAGCTATATATTTTTCTAATATTATGTATTTCATATGAAAATATTCTGTATCTAATTTAAGTGTTAGATATTATTTTATATTATATATATATTAAATTAATAATTTTACCTTGCTTACATTTTTTATAATGTAAATATATGTTTAGTTCTTAAAAAAATGTCTACTTTAAATTAAACATTTACATATTTAAAAAATTATATAGGCAAGATGTAATTTTTAAAAATCTTTCATATTATTTTTATGTTATTAAAATTTCATTTCAAGCATTAGCCATTAGCCATTTTTCCTTGCCTGTGCATAAAATGCTCATTAGATATTTATAGATTTAGGTATTTTGCCATAGTTTTGTTGGGGAGAATGTTTTTCTATTGCCTTTCATGTGTGTAAATTGATGTGAAATGAACTATATGCATATCGCTTGAAAATCAATGCTGAAAAGGATATTTTAAAACAGTGCTCTCTAGCATTTAAGCATATTATTTCTACATGCATATTCCATCACAAAATTTTGATATTACATTGTCTCCTACCTTCTAAATTTTAGTGCATATATTTGAGAATCATACATTTGTAAGTATTAAAAGTATTTTGAAATTTCATTAGTTACATTTCAGTTTATTTCAACTATATTTGCATCGAAAAATTTCTATATAATTTGTTCTTTAATATTGCTTTAAAAAAAAAGGCCTTCAGTATGAAATAATCAATTGGGAAGAATTAACATGGAAATAATTTTTTTCACATTTGTAAATTCATTATTTAAAAATTTAAAAATTTTTATGAAGCTTTATGGTTATAAAATCTTTTCTTTCAAATTTAAAATTATTAATCTTTAGTCCTTTTCTCCCACTTAAAATTGCTTTTAAAAATTAAAAAAAAAATTAAATTGCTAATTTGTTAATGAAAATAACTTATATAAATAATAGAACTTTTAATTGATTTAAAAAGTAACATATTCCTAAAATGCATACGCACTTTGACAAATATAACATAAATTATGTGCATTGGAAGTTTTAAAATGGTTTTTAACCTTAAAACAATTTTTTTGTGAATGATGTTTCAGAATTGCAACTATTAAACAGTTAATAATCATTGTTTTCATTAACAAATAATTGGTCAGCATATGCCTTGGCTTGATATTTCTTCTTCTAAAATGTATCTGGTGACATTTATCTGAATTTGTGACAGTAATGTATTGTTCAGTAGATATTTGAAGATTGAAAAATGTGTTTTATACTTTGTCATGGCTGAAGATCATATTCAGATTACTAAAATTAATATAATACTCCTTCTCCTTTATACACTGAAGTGACAAAAGTCATAGGATGACTATTAATATCGTGTCGGTCCTCCTTTTGCCCGGCCAAGTGCAACAACTCGACGTGTCATGGAGTCCACAAGTCGTTGGAAGTCCTCTGCAAGAATATTGAGCCATGCTGTCTGTATAGACGTCCATAATTGTGAAAGTGTGGATGGTGCAGGAGTTTGGGCACGAACAGACCTTTCGATGATGTCCCGTAAATGCTCGATGGCATTCATATCGGGCGATCTAGGTGGCCAGATTATGCGCTGGAATTGTCCGGAATGTTCTTCAAACCAATCGCGAACAGTTCTGGCCCGGTGACATGGCGCATTGTCATTCATAAAAATCCCATCGTTGTGTGGGTACGTGAAGTCTATGAATGGCTGCAAGTGATCTGCAAGCATAACCATTTCCAGTCAATGATCGGTTCAGTTGCACTATAGGACCGAGTCCATGCCATGTAAAAACAGCTCACACCATTATGCAGCCACCACTAGCTTGAACAGTGCCTTGCTGACAGTTTGGGTCCATGGCTTCGTGGGGTCTGCGCCACACTCGAACTCTACCATCAGCTCGTAACAACTGAAATCGTGACTCATCTGACCACACCACGGTTTTCCACTGGTCTAGTGACCAGTCGATATGCTCACGAGCCCAGGAGAGTCGCTGTAGGCGATGTCGTGTTGTCATTAAAGGCACTCGAGTCGGTCTTCTGCTGTCATAGCCCAAGGAAGACAAATTTCGCCGCACAGTCCTATCGGACACGTCCCTCGTACGTCCCACATTGATTCCTGCAGTTATTTGACGAAATGTTGCGTGTCTATTAACATTGACCATTCTACACAGACGTCGGCGGTCTCGGTCGTTAAGTGCAGGTGGTCGCCCACTGCGCTGTCCATGATGGGATGGGATGCCTGAAATTTCCTACTCTCGGTACACTCTTGATACTGTGGATCTCGGAATGTTGAATTCACTAACGATATCCGCAATGAAATGACCCATGCGTCTAGCTCCAACTAATATTCCACGTTCAAAGTCTGTTAATTCTCGTCGTGCCGCCATAAATCACGAAAAACCTGTTCACATGAATAACTTGAACACAAATGAAAGCTCTGGAAAACGAACTGCGCATTTATACTTTTTCGCTGCGATACTACTGCCATCTGTATATTTGCATAATGCCATCCCATGACTTTTGTCACTTCAGTGTATATATATGTATAGATAGGAAATTTTTTTATTTCGTATCTAGGTGTAAAATGGTAGAAAAGTAGAAAAAAAAATCCTTTTTGAGCATTATTTGCGAGTCAGTGTGTTAATATTTGAAATGTGGGATGCATACAGGTGTATAGCATATAATAGAATGCAGCGTATATATACACGCCAGTGATAGTGACCAGGAAAATTTTCCGTTTATATACACTAATGATGCAAATGGGTTAATGCTTGAAGGGATGAATAAAAATATATTTGTAGCTGATGATCCATTATAATTTCACATCCATTGAAAAAGAATGCTGATAAATCCCCATTAACTTGCTTAGTACCTTTAACAAAGCAATCCATTGATTTCTATCAACAGCATTTAGAGAATATAACAGTCAAGAATTGAATACAGTAAAAGCTCCTTATTTGCGCTTCCTTCATTCGCGTTTTCACTATTCGCGGATTTAAAAAATGCGACAAAATTCCTATATTCGCGGCTAAAAATTTCTTTATCCGCGGATCTAATAAGTACATACATCAAAATAAAAGGATTCCAACCCAATATCCTTTGCAAATGCCGTCAAATGGACTCGTAAAAAAAGTAAAATAGATCTTATTACAACTTAGCCTAAAGTATGTTGTTCAATGATATCGCCGAGGACTTTGGCATAAGCCGCCTCCGCCGCGATCGGTGTTTCTGAGAATGTAAACAAACAGAATGAAAGCAACCTTATTACTCAATGAATAAAGAATATTTGTAGAATTAACGACTCAGAAATAAGGTAGAACCAGCGATTAAGAAATGAAAATTGACTCACCTCATTTCGAAGGTTCATTTGAATCGGACGCAAAGAAGGCAGATCTCAAAGACTTTTATCCGTTTTATTGTAACGATAAAAGACTGGAGCAAATGATACGAATACAGAATGAACGACTCAATTGAATACAATAATCCACCGGAAACATGAATGAGAAAAATGAAATAATAATTTATTATATATAATGTATATATATATATATTGTCACCTAAAAACGTATCCTCTATAATCCGATACAAATGACCCTTCCGTATTCTCGGCATATTTATGGAACATATACCACGCGAATAAAGAGCTTTTACTGTACTTTCAATGACTCACTAACCTCCGCATTTAAGATTATTTGGATGCATATTATTGGCTGCTTATGTAATGGCTGTTTAAGTGTACGAGTGTCTTTAGAATGTGATAAAGTAATAGAACTTTAGTCTGTGCATATTTAAATTAAATTATCATTGCCTTTAAGGTGGGAATTAATGAGAATAAAGGTTGGTTTGTGTCGTTTAATGTTGCAAGAGCCATGTTTGGCCATACTGCACCAATCAAAAGGTAAAAGTATAAAAGACTTAAAAAAAAAAAAAAACTTATTTGTAAAAATCTGGTGCAAATATGTAGAGACTATCCAGCGGTTACAGTTCGTTAGGATTTTGTTGCCAAACATAAGGTTGAAGAGATACAGTAAAATTCTGAAGATTTAAAAAAGAGGTAAACATTTACACATGTGGACCCATTTCTTTCAAGAAGTTAAAAATATTTGAATGAGGATGTTCACCCACCAAGTCACGAATGTTTGAATAGGACGTTCCAAATAAATGTAAACGATGAGAATTAAGAATTGGACATTCAGATAAAACATAATAAAGTGATTATAGCTAAAAGTATCCTACTTCAAAGTTTTCCATAAATATTTTAGGAAATTCAGGAATCTAATTTAAAGTCATTGCAGATAATGCATTTCTACAAATGACAAATCATTGTCACATACTTTGATGTCTTAACTTTTATGGTTTCTGCATGCAATAACCCTTTTTTAGGGGGGAGAGGGAAAATTCTACTGTATTGTAATTGAATTTTTGAAATTAGGCTTATCTTTTATTTTTCATTGTATTTTACAGACATTTCCACTTTTGCTATTTAAAGCGAAATAACAGCTGCAACATTAAGACTAGGAGAAATAAATAAAATAGAGCACAGTTTAGACATTTATTTCAGAACTTTGTTTCTTATTTACTTCTAAAATGAAAAAAAAGGCAATTAAATACCTGATAATTTTAGCAGTGATTAGAATAATCACAATTCTTAAAATGCATGCTTAACATATTAAACATGGTTAAAAAAATTTTTTGTCTAATAATTATAAAACAGTGGTATAATTTTCCATTTAAAATATAAACTACAATATTTCTAACAAGTATACAAAATTAACATCTAAAAATAAATAATTACCATGAGCATTATGAAATAACTTATTATTCTATGGATATATCTTTACATGCAGTTTAAATATTCTATATCATAATATGCATCGTGTTACATTATAATTTACAATTCATTAGCTTTGTTTTTAAGCGTCACAGAAAGTTAAAATATCAAGTATAATTTTCATTCATTGTATTTACACTTTATGTACAATGTCATAAATATCACTTTGAAAAAATATTTATGCCGTGAATTTCAGTTCTTATGATTGTTTTATCGATACAAATATACTATTATTAAAATATTTCCAAACACTTTTATTGCTGTGGAAACTATTTATAATATGTTAACATCCTATATTCTCTGTATATTAATTTTCAAAAGCATTATTATTTCTTATTTGAGGGTATTAAGATAATTTTTATACTTGAGTCTAAATATACTGGTGGTCAAAGTCCAGTTGATTCTCAAAAAGTCATGTTTAATGTTAATTTATGGGCTGATAATGGAGAATTAATACAGATTTCTTTCATTCTCTGATATCAATATGCATATTGAAGTGAAATAATATATGAAATCTTAAAAATATTGGATGTTACATAACAAGCACTTATGATGATAAATATTACTGAATATCTAATACATATTTATTTGTTTAATTATCAGAAAATGCCAAATAAAAGTTTTTCATTAAAAGATGCATTGGAACACTAATTGATAATGCAGGTGCAGAACTAGGTTGAATAGTGTTTAAGTGGTACTTGGGTTGTTAGCGAAGCTCCAGACAAAACACATTCAATTCTACCTATCTTTGTGGGATTTAATTGGAGCTAAGCAGAAATATTGACATTCAACCCTGTTTTCCTTCCTTATTAATCACTAAGATAGAATATGGCAAAAACCACATTCAAATCACCCTTGTGATTATTTTGGGACTGTATAATTAGCTCATACTAGATTCTTATCTGTGTTACATAGCAATTTCTTTTCAAACTTATTTATTAGATTCCATATATCCTGCGCTCTGAAAACTGCGAGTAAAGATTTGGCATTTGATGAGTCTATCAATTATTAAAATTCTTTGACCCATTCCTTCAATGTGCCAGTCATAAAAGTGTACCTGATAATTAAAGCTAAATAAAACAAGAATATCTGTTGTTGTTTTGAAAGAGTCATATTAATGCATATCCATGTATAATAACCTCTAATTAAAAAAACATGCAAAATTGAAATCTTAATTTTGTTATTTATACATCTGATTAGACAAGGAGTTTTTGTATACCATTTTATTTGGGTACATTTTTAGACTATCTACTTTTACGGGTGTTTTTTTTTCAACCGCTGATCGTACATTATGAAGGCCAGGCGGGTGTGAGCAGTAGGCGACTGCGCATCTCCCCCTCCACATGCTCTGTCACTGGCAATTCCAACATGCCACTTCTTGTTCAGTTGCAGTCACATAAACATGGCTGTCTCTATTAATTCTCCCGCGAAGTGTTATTCGCTTTTTGCAGGCAGAAGGGAATCGGGCAGCGAAAATTCATCGAAGAATGAGTCGAGTGTATGGTGACAACATTACGCGGGATGGTGTTGTTCGTGAATGGTGTCGAAAGGCATGGTATGGTATGACGTCTGGAATTGTTCTGATCCATGACAGTGCCCGCCCTCACAGCACTCGTGAGCAATTTCGATGTACATTTTAGAATACCCACCATATAGTCCCGACCTAGCCCGTCACCCGTCTTTTATTTATAGCCCAACGGAGGTTGAAAAAAAATAGCCCTCGTAATTTGTGCATGTTAAATATTCATTGCAAGGTATTTTTACTAAAATTGCTCATAAGAACGAACTCTTTTCTTTGAATAATCTTCTAGGGCTTCAATAGAAGCACTGAAAAGTTGTAAATGTAACCAATGCTTCTTCTCCTATACAAGCGACCACCCCGCCACCACTGAACGTAGCAGTATCGACAGGATTTGTTGGGGTCGACTGCTGCTATTTATCAGTCAAATACATAGCATGTAACCAATACTATGTATTTGACTGATAAACTTGATCTTTTGCCCAGTGTTTTTCTTTACAAAAACTTAGACGATAATATCCGAGCTTTCTTCATTTCGAACGTGGCTCATAACCAACATGAATCCATCTCTGCCCTAATCTTGCTTTATCAATCAGGTTTGAACAAGTGTTAACATTTGGTTTCAGTTTTTATATTGCAACATAATTACATTCATAGGTGAAATATTATGCTGATATAATAAAGAATCCAAAACATAGAGGATGACTTTATAATGAGTCGAAAACAACAGTGAATCGTTATTAGGATTCACAAACCACAGATGAACCGTTCCAGTTGGTCACGAAGGGCCCAAGACTGGTACTCTGCATTCAGCAAACCAGGTCTCCAAGAAGATCAGGACTCAGGGACTTCGAGGCGTTAAGTAGTGCGGGCGGGCCCAGCTCACACAGATTCCAGTTGGTCTCGAAGGACCCAAGCCTGGCCCTTGGTATTCGCTCTGCCCTCAGCAAACCAGGTCTCCAAGAAGATCAGGACTCAGGGACTCCGAGGAGTGCGGGCGGGCCCAGCTCTCACAGGTAGGACTCTGAGAACTCAAAGTCTGACCTGGAGCTTCTTGCCATGGATGTGCCCGTGATGAATCCCGAGTCTGAGGTGGGGTCGTTGGTGATGTCCTTGGGGGCCAGCAGGTCGGTGTACTGTCCCACGGTGATGCGCACCCGGTCGCCACCTCCCATCGTGGAGGCCAGCTGGAGGTTCCGCAGGGCGTTCCTCTCCTGGAGCGCCAAGGTGGCCTGACGGATCTGTTCCTCGCGCTGCAAAGGGAAACGACGCAGGGGTGAAAAATGGTGCAAATAGTTCAGTTATATTAACGTCCCGTTTTGAAGCAACACTAAGGCTATTTTGGGAGGGACTTCGTCATTTCGAATCACGGTCAGATGACATCTGAGCCTGCACCCCCCCCCTCTCCACACCGCACCGCACCAGTGGCAGGCAAATGCCATGCAAGTCATTCTCAGGGGTGACAACTTTATGACTTACCACAGGCCTTGGTGGCCTGGTGGTAAAGTCTCGGCTTCGTAACCGGAGGGTTTCAGGTTCCAGACTCGATTCCACCGAAGAACCGTCGTGTGAGGGGGTCTCTTGCACGTTCAATCTGCCGGGCCAAACGTCCTATCCCTGGTGTGGAGAGGGGGGTTGCCGGTTCAGGTGTCGTCCTTGTCATCTGATCTTGGTTCAAAATGATGAGGTTCGTCCCAAAATACCCCGAGTATTGCTTTAAACGGGACGTTAATATTAGGTTGGTGCGTATGAAATGTCGGATTCTTAAGTGATTGTATAAAACTGCATATCTTTCTTCAAAAGCTGTTTATTCAATCAAAGTATGCTCCATTCGCTTCAATACACTTCTCCCAACGAGATTTTAAAGCGTAGATGCCTGTCTTAAAAAAATTTTGGTCTTTAGAATTAATAAACTCTGATATCGAGTTTTTTAGACTGTCTTCATTTTCATAGTGTTTGCCCCTTAAAAACAGCTCTAAATGCTTGAAAAAATGAAAATCGGTCGGCGAGAGATCCGGTGAATATGGTGGATGCTGCAAAACTTCATATTCCAGTTCGTTCCAGCTTATTTCGCTCTGTCAGTGCGTGCGGTACCCACTTGTCCATCTTCTTAACCTTGCCAATCTCAGAAAGATGTCTCAATATCTTTGTATGGTCAACTTTCATCCTGATAGCAAGTTCCCTCGTGGATACGGCTGGATCCGCTTCCACTAGAGCCTTCAGGCCATCATTCTTCACAGACGTTTTGGGTCTTCAGCGCGGCTCATTTTGCAGTGAAAAGTCGCCAGTCCGAAATTTTTCGAACCAACGCTGCACTTTCCGATCGTTAACCGTATTCTCCCCAAACGCTTGGTTTATGTTGCGTGCAGCTTTTGCAGCACTATTACCAAGTTTGTACTCATATAAGAAAATGACGCGAATGTCGGCAGAATTCATATCGGCAATAAACTCAAAAGAAATAACAAAAGGGAAGACCTTCGAGAAAACCTATTTTGCTGAAATGAGTCTCTGGCAATGGACAATACGACTATGAATGAGGTTATGCCAAAGACAAAAGTATAACGAAAACAGGGAGACAAACGTCCGCATGTAAAGAGAATCCGACATTTCATACGCACCAACCTAATATAACTAAACTAAACTAAAATCTTATGAGAGGAAGTTTTGGGAAGATCAGCACTGGGGGTTTAAAAATGTTATTAAATATTAGCGTTTTTCGCAGTAACCACCAACCGTATACCAGTACAAATAATTTTGTATCATCTTAATTTTCGAAGATTATCGTTTCAACTATGTTAAAGATACGAATGCTACGAAATGGCTTCTTTATCTTAGAAGTGAAGGCAAAGTCACTAGGGCTTAGATCTTGCGAGTATTCACGTGGATGGTAAAGAAATTCCTAGTCCCATCGATCGAGGAAATCAGCCACAGCTTGAGCTGCATGCGGCCGAAGGTTGTCATGTAAAATGATAAATACATTCTGCAGAAAGTGTAGCCGTTTTTTTTTCCCTTCACAAAGCTGATCCGAGATGGTGCTCCAAACATGAGCAGTAATGCTGCGCAGTGACGGTCTACTGTGGGGGAACGGTATGCATTAGGATGTCACCATCACAGTCGTACGCGAGAATCAGCATAACTTTCACATTGCTGGGGCTGTGAAGAAATTTCTAACGTCGTGACGCCATTCGTTTGATTGGCGTTTCAGTTTTTGCTGGTACGATCCAAGTCTCATTCAGCGTAATGACAAGGTTTAAAAAAAAGGCCTCTCCACCAAATGACGCTCATAGCGCTCTAGGTATGTTCGAGCAGCAACGCATCGTAGCCATTTCTCCACTAAATGATGTGGAACCCATCTTGAAGCATTTTTTTTCTTATACCCAGGCTTTCTTTCAGAATGTGAAGCACAGTCAT
The DNA here is from genome assembly GCA_026543055.1 of Argiope trifasciata. Lineage (NCBI taxonomy): Eukaryota > Metazoa > Arthropoda > Arachnida > Araneae > Araneidae > Argiope > Argiope trifasciata. The sequence continues at coordinate 162,504 of JAPMOQ010020110.1, read as the reverse complement.
ATAAAAAAAATCTTGTTTGTTGGGCCAACTTACAGAATGGTTTGGCATTGATCACGTCTTGTATTGAGCCGACCAACCCGCCACCCCTGAACGTAGCAGTATCGATAGGATTGGTTGTGGTCGACTGTTGATTAAGTAGTGTCCAACCTTACATGGACCGATCCGTCAAACGAACATTCCTTTCCGGGTAGTCAATAGCTGTCTTTCCCCCCACCCGCACACTCTCAAGCACTACCCATTTCTCCGCAAATGCATTTATTTTCTCGCGTTCTTCCAAATTTTTGGAAATGCGCAGGAAATCTCCCATGTCCAGATATTATTTGGATTATCAGTGGATGGTATCTTCTTATTTTAATTTCCGAATTAGGAATAAAGTCGAAAGTGACTCTTCCTTTTTTCGACATACATCCTATGCCAAGCCATTGTTTTATTTTGGCATCAATCACTGTCCATGAGTGCAGCATCAGCATGCATTTCTGCTTCGCTGGTACTAGTGTGGTGACTTCTTAATAAGTCAGTAACAGCTAATAGACATTGGCATACGCTATTGCCGAATGTTTAAGTTACTGGACTTCAAACCCGAACATCACAGGTTCGATCTTCCTCCACACTAGGACCACCTGGTCGATGCATCTCTGTCACAATTTGACGTCCTACATTGAAGGCTTTTCCCAATCTTGCTGCAGCTCTGTGAGGCGAAGCAAATTTCACGGAGGCCTCTTAAGGCCCTAAATGACATTATCGTGCTTTCGATTTTACTGACAAATTGTCGGTAGAATCGACAGGCATCAAAGAAGCCCAGAAAACCCCAAGAGGGGTCTGAAGGGGGAAAGCGTGGCTCTTTTGAAGCTTCCCCCGTCGTGTAACCGGCCTTTAAGCCGAGTTCCAACAATCTGTTCATCAGTCAAACGAGCCACGCCTTCCCTCCACGCCCCCTCTTGCTGTTTTCTGGTTTCCTTTGATGCCTGTCGATTCTACCGGTAAAATGTTTAAATATCAAAGGACCCCAGAAAACCGCAAAAGGGGTCGAAGGGGGAGCACGTGGCTCATCTGAAGAGGTGGTTACACGACCTGCACCCGTGTGCTGACGAGGCATGAGTTCTCCCTTCGACCCCTCTTGTGGTTTTCTTTGAAGCCTGTCTATACTACCGACAATTTGTCGGTAAAAAGGGCAGACATCAAAGAAGCCCAGAAAACCGCTATAGGGGTCGAAGAGGGATGGCGTGGTTCGTCTGTGGGGAAGACGCGTTGTAGGAATGGCCCTTAACACTGGTGGGGGAGGACGCCACACAGTGGACGTCGCAGCTGGACGGAAATGCCAATTATCGGAATCAAGGAAAGCCGACATTGTTCTGGGTACAAAGTAAAAATCTCACCTCCATGATCTGACGTCGCAGTTCCTCGTTTTCCCGCTGGAGGCGCTGCTGCCTGTCTTCTTCCTCCCGGCTCGTGATGGTGTCCGTCAGGGTTCTGCAGTCGACTCGCTCACGGGGTCGGCGGATGAGCTCGATAATCTATGAAAGAACACAGGAAAAGCTAGAAGAATTGCTTTTGGTGCAATATGCCTTTCGAGTGTGTGCAATAAAAACATTGTTTTCCTAAAATGAATACATATATTAGAGATAAATGCTATATAAAAAGTTAATTGCAGAATACTATTGATTTTTTATGTAACTTAAGGTGTACGTACACACTTGGAATTTCGAAAATAGTTCAAAATATCGAATGTTTTTTTAAAAATTGCCCTGAAGTGTTCTCTAATTCTCTAACTTTCAAACGATATTAAGATATTGTCAATGTTCGGAATATTTGTTGGAGTTATAAGGATTTTTCTGGAGGTATTTTCAGTGAAAACTCCTGTTTCGGTTTTTTAAAACTCATTTTATGAAGAATAATATTTTCTACTGTGTTGCTTCATTCAAACGAACATGACAAAAAATTAATCAAATACAATAATTTATACAGCAAAATAATCTTATAAAATCCTAGAAGTTTCACCCCTTAATAAAAGTTATGTTTATAGAAATAATTCTTAATAGCTATTTGAAAGTTAAAATGATAGAAAAAATGTCACCGTGGATGAAAAAACTTAAAAAAGCTATATATTTTTATAACTTTATTGAAGCAGATAACATGAAGATTAATATGAGGTATCATTTCCAATAAGAATTATGTGTCTGCACAAATTAGAATTTGATTTCATTTTCAAAAAATATGCTCATTAAATATTAATTAATTAATTAAGAATTAGCGTAATATGGTTTTTTCTTACTAAAATGAGTTTAAACATGTATTAATGACCTATTATGAAAAGACTGGACTTTTAAACTTAAAAATAAAATATTCTGGTTTGTACTTACGTCTTAAAAGAATGCGTGAGGTTTTTTTAAACAATTACAATCTAATTTTTTTGTTGGATTCAGATTGAAATTAAATTATCGCAAAAGAAAACGACGACTTTTTTTCTAACTCTTGCTTTTTCTACTTATCTGCCCATTACACCTAACTGTTAGGTACAATGACTAAATCGAGATAATATTTTTTTAAAAAACAAAACTATTAAAGAATTTGAAAACGAAATTCTGTTAACACGTTCACTGCCATTACATTAAATGCTCTGGGACAGGGTTTGACAATCATTTGAAAGGGAAGAGCCAAAAACAGCACTTAACAAAATTTTCCAGTTTTTAACCCGTTCACTGCCCCTACCCTCGCCTGATACCAGGACCATCCCCTTCTTTTGCTATCTGTTGTAGAGAAGATGTCATCTAATGACATAGAGGGTTTGGTCCTGGAAAAGAGCGCAATCGACGAGTGATTTCGTAGTTTGCAGTCAACGCGTTTAGAATGTATCACAAATGCATTTTTCATAAGGAAGAGATAAATTTCCGTTAGCAAGAGACAGGGTGAGACTGACCTTCGGGATGAAGATGAGTGCCATGGACAGGAAGGAGCAGACGATAATGGCGAGGGAGACGAATGCGTAGGTGGCGTCCGTCTGGCTGCTGATCACCAGGGTCACGGGGGCGGTGATGAGGCAGAGGACCTGCGGATCAGAGAAAGGGATCTTTCAAGCAACGTCTAAAGGCCTTATCATATCGTCCGCACTTTTCGTCAGCAATTTTTTCGTTTCCACCCTCAAGCAAACAGTTCAAAGCAAGTTTTTCCGTCATCGTCCACTTTTTTTAACCTGCTTGAAAATACCGACAATAGTGACGAAAATATTGCCTGCAAAGGAAATTCAACCAACATTGTGAAAATCGACAGTAACGTAGTGTGTGCCAAGAACGTCTACTGCTTTGTAAACAGTAATGAGCAAAAAGCTATTTCTCAGGAGTAAAAAGCTGTTTGATTATTTCTGTCAAGTGACATCTAGCGACGTTAAAGTGACGTAAGTAGTATCCGGCGATGCTATGCGAAGGGTAACGTTAAAAAAAATGGCAACGCAAAGATAAAGAAATATTTAGAAATTATCGAAAATAGTTAAAAAAATGTTTACAGTATACATTCTGAAATATTGAGCCTGTTAAAAAGATAGAAAGGATACGTCCGTGGACAAAAACAATCCACCAAAAACATACAACAGAAAAGCTGTTTTAAAATTCAAAAACATACCAATAACTCATTATATAAGCTGTTCCACCCTTGTTTATCAACTCTGTATAGTTGGATATAATGATAATTTGCACTCCTCATGAGATTTTACAGAGAGATGGCTCTTCTCTCAACAGAAGTACTCCTTCCCTACGTTCATTTCTTCTATGATATTCACTAACCGAACGCTTCTTGCCTCTTAATTTACCTTATCGAGCAACAAACGAAGTTTTCTGGTATTTAATGTATTCCGGCCAAGGTTGGATTTAAGTGCATAATGAGACTTGAATCTATGTTTGATATCAGATATAAACAAATAAATGTATCGCCTGTGCATTATGCTTGGCGCTACCGCTCACTGGTAGGGAAGTATTGTAGTGACATCTTAATAAGCCAGTGGGCTTATCGCTTTTGTCTAATGGATAAGCTACTGGACTTCAAATCCAAGCATCATAGGTTCACTCCTTGGCGGAATTCAACCTACTCATTGGCACCATTCCAGCCAACACCAACGCCACATTGGTGACCTTCAACTATGAACACCTGTTGTGGTGCCATCTATCCGCAGCAAACGCAACCAACACAAAGTCGTCGGACTCACTTGACGCAACAGCAACTCTCTTCGCTCGCCAAAACGCTTGGAGCCATAAATAATCGTTCATCTCTACCGAACTCACTGGTAAGGGAGTATTGTGGGGACAACTTAATAAGCCAATAACAGCCAATAGACAGGAGCGTACGTTTTTGCCGAATGGTTAAGTTACTGAACTTCAAACCTGATCATTGAGGTTCGATCCGTCACTACAACATATCTTGCTGTATGCGCAAGAATTAAAATCGCAATTGTAAAACTCCCTTTTTTATATATGGCCTACAAATAATATTATAAATGGCCTACAAAATTATATAAATATCTCCCACATCCGTTAACTATTTCCCGAGTTTTTGTGGTTCAAATAAACATACAATTTCAGGGGACTTCATTTTATGTTGATGATGATGATGTCGAGTCCGTGTTTCCACGGAAAGGGGTTGAAGTAGCTTCTGACTCCTGAGCACCCAGAGGGAAGAAGTCTCACTTCCAGCTCACACACTCATTCGCTTGCACCCCCTGTTAAAGGGGTGCAAGCGAACCCCTTTTTACAGGGGGGCTCATTCATACATCTCACTGATAGAACACACAGAGTAACAACCATGCCCGAGCCTGGAATCGAACCCGTGACGCCCAGATCACGGGGAAGACACGCTACACCTATTGCCAGGATGCCGGCACTTCATTTTATACTACGTATAGAGGAAGACACCCCATAAAATCTAACAATATTGTTTCAACATTTTCTCAACATCCTTTACTTCATAACATGCAATTAATCCAGTGAACATTTTATGATAAAGAAATCTCTTGAGCTAACATATTTCCGAAAATTTTTATTAGATGGAGAATAGTAATCACAAGCTGCAACAATAAATTTAACGTTAAGGTATCCGAACTCGTTGAAAAGGTCGATTTTTGCAAAACATGACATTTTTTCAAAAATTATTTCTATGGATAGACCAGTCTTTGTCCTATCCGAAACAGGTTTACTTTTGCCTCCATGTTCACTAGAAGTCAAGGTATTCCATAATGCTCGGTAAACCGGAAGTGGACATTTGAATAACCGAATAAAATACCGTTTTAAAGGCCAAAAACATGCTAAAAATGCCTATGAACACAGAGTTTTAAATACGGAAAATGTTAATGGGAGTTTTAACTGTGTTTTGTGGAAATGTGTGCCTCAATATGTCTTTGTTGAGCTCTGAATTCACAGATCAAGGGTATTTATGTCTGTAATCCATTTTAAAGCAGGTTTTACAGAATAACTGAATATCCTTAAGGTTGTTGGAGAGTATCCTAGAGTAAATTCTGTTGAAGCATTTGCTGAACTCGATAGAGATAGAAAAAAGGAATCGAAGCCGTATTCACTCCCAAAAGCAAAAATTGCAAGAAAAGAAATTTAAATGATTAAAAAATGATTAAAATTATTAAACAATGAGGAGGAAGAAGTTATAAATGTAGTGAATTTTAAGTATGTACATCCATAATTGATTTTTAAAACAAGTTACAGTATACTTTAAATGCCTTTTTCTCAAAACTGAATTTTACTCGTTTCTTGCTCACTTCAAATCAAATGACACAAAATATTATTATCATATAACTATAAAATGTGATGGACTTTGTCTTTATACTGTTTTCTAGGGAATGAACTAAAAGAATATAGAACGAATGAATGGTTTTTTAATTTACAGCCTATTGTTTGAATTATAATGTCATAATTTTACTGAAAAAATTCATTATACATCTTTGATTGGTTGCAAAATTTGTATTTATTATTAGAACCATGCGATTTGTAGTCCACTACCTATAGAAAACTATGTAATTTATTTTGGTATAAGTTTTGTTGGGATAAGAATCATAGTTCTTGGTGTAGCCAATTTGAAGTTTTATAAGAATTTGCTTCAATTTATGCCATTCAAGGCCAATTTTCAAAAAGTGTCAAAGTATATTTCAAACACTGACATCCCATCACTAATTTCGAATAGTCTTAAACCCAGAAATATGGTTAAAGTATATCTGTTCCATGTTTTTCTCAAAAAGTACTCCGACAGTGTTCGGATACCTTAAACGGCAGTTGAATCTCCATGGCAAAAATAACATTTAAAAAAGGAGAGCGTTTGAAAGGCTTCTCACCACGACGTTGTAGATGCTCATCCCGACCAGCCGCGAGTCGTTGAGGTGCTTGATCTTCACGCTGCGCGTCTCGTACGCCAGGAAGATGCCGAAGATGAGGAGCAGCCCTTTGTAGCCGTACAGGATGCCTGAAAGAGCAATGAATCAGTTAAAAAAAGGAGGATTTTTCGATTATGTTAATTTGTTTATTTGTGAAGAGACACCGCAAGTCTTCGAGAAACGATCAAACTTTAGCAACAGTTGTTATTAAATATCGAAGAGTAGTAGATTTCGACCAGTGTTAAATGTGAATGGATTATAATGAACTTGTGGAAGCTACAAAGATGGATGATTAACTTTCCAGAGGGCGCGGCCATCATGAAAGATCGCGCGTATTTCCTGCATATGCTATAGTACAATGTAAATTATCAAAAGCGTAACTATTAAAATTAAATTGTAAATAGCTTAGGATTAATAACTACCATCACTTTAAGCATTTTTTACTTAAAAAGAAGCAGAAACAATCTAAACATAGATTGCAATAACAATATAAAATAACCACAGGTTAACTGAATGGATTTAAAAATAATATAAATGAAATGGCCGATATTTTGACTGAACAATTTGCATATAAAATATAGCAGTGCAAAAAATACAGAATGTATGTATAAAAAGGAAATTGTAATTGACAGATATAAAAGTGAAGAAAACAGTTTCATTGTTATTTCATTGCAGCGTTGCCATTTGAACATACATATGTTTAGTATGCTCCAAATATATAATTTTTCTGTCAAATCTCACAACTGAAGTTCGTGATTCTAGTCCGTTTTTCTTATTGGCAGAGTTTGCATCTTTTTTGCCCTGGCGTCGCATCTTCCATTTCTTCAATACCTAGTTCGGCTTTTCTCTATAGGGCCTTTAATTTTAGTTCCCTTTTTAGAGGTGAGGGTGCTTTTTTTTAACATTTTCCTTCGTCAGTGCATATGCCAACTGTCGCCAGTCTAAAACAACACAGATTTATTTTTAAAATCCTGCAATATCAGATGTGAGGAAAACCGACATGAACGGTCACGCGTATCTCTAAAATACAAATATCTGCTCGTCAGAGACCTTCTAACGCCACAAACTTACGGCGACGACTGAAAGTAGGTCAAAGGGAGGGCGACAAATAGCCAAGGACAGGCCTTCCCAGCTCCACCAGATCAGAAGGTATACAACGAAATTCATCTCCAGTACATCTCACGCCCGCTGGAAGGTTAAGTATCGAAGACAAGTGGATTTGGGCCACTATTAAATATGAATGGATTATAATTAACTTGCGAAAGCCATAAATATGGATCATTAACAGTTAGGATATCATTGAGGGAGCGTTTCTTTGCAGTAATTGGGTGATAAGGAACTCAAGTTTACCAATGAGAAAATGAAAGGCGGAGATTTGATGGAATTCAAATGTAGGATTTTTGTTCCGAAAGGAGATGAGAAATGTGAATAAAAAAGTCGGAGGAACATCAGTGTTCGATCGTGTGGCTGATTTTGAGAAAAGATCTGTGTGATTCGAGCTTCTGGGTTAGGTTCCACTCAATAAAAATCGATGGGTTTCTGGAGTGGCCTTTTTTTGTATCTGAACATTTATTGGTTTCTGTACTTTTTTTGGTGTATTTTCTCCGATTTGATCGAGGATCTGTTCGTTATTAAACTTTCAAGCTGTTTTGTGAATTTTGTAAATAATATTAAGCTAAATGAGAACAAGTTGTTTTTGTATACACAAATAAGGCTGAGAATAAAAGAATTGTTTTGTTACGCTACTCTCTTATTGGATAGGCCAGATTCAAGATGTTACAAGATTCTCTAGTCCATCTTTATTGTTTATTCTGTATATTTTGTAAATAATAATGTGTAAATAATGTATTTGTAAAAAATTACGTACAAAGGTACATTTATTATTTTCTGCACTTTTTTTTTGGTGTCTGTTCTCCACTGTCGACCCACACAAATCTTGTCGATACTGCTACGTTCAGTGGTGGCGGGGTGGTTGATTGTATACAAGAAGAAAAATGTGTTCTCCGATTTGATCGAGGAACAATTTCATGTTTAAACTTTCAAACTATTGAGCGAATTTTGTAAATAATATTAAGCTAAATGAGAACACGTTTTTGTACAATACAAGAGTGAATAAAAGCATCGTTTCGTTTCGCTACTCTCTTTGATAAGCAAGGATCAAGATATTGCAATATTCTCTAGTTATAATTGCAAAGATTACGCACAAGCCAGGAAGGTTTTTTGAGCGGCCGTTCATTCGGTATTTAAGGATGAAATGATTTCAAAATCCGTAAAGGGAAAAGCATGTGAACGTGTTCACTGAACGCAGCCTCACCGAGCCAGACGGCGTTGTTCTCGGACTCGCAGTGCTCGAGCTGGGGCTCGATCTTGATGTCCTCCTCCTTGAACTCGGGGTCCTCCAGGGGGAAGACCTCCATCTTGCGGTGGAGGGGGTCGATGATCTGCCACGCGGACAGGATCAGCACGTCCATCAGCAAGAGCATGCCGATCATGAAGTAGAGCTTCCAACTGTACTTTCTCTGCAAGGAAGAGAATCAGGAATAGATGACTTCTCTCACACAGGACGAGGGGTTGACATGCACACGCGCAGACACGCACCCACAAACACACAACTATTAATGGATTAAGAAACAGTATGTATAAAAGGATATAGAATTTAACCCATTTATGCCTACTGTTCCATTTTTGGAACACCCCTCACATAAAAGTTATTTTTATTGTATTTTTTTTTACCTAACATATAGAAATTTCATGCGATAATTCCAATTTTTTAACCTTATACATAAATGGATTAATACCTAAATTTTACAATTAATGAAAAAAATTCTCTTTGTATGAATCATTAAAGTGCATTTTTTTTCCCTTCGTGCAATACCACCACACAACCACACACCCACAAATACACACACTCAAAAACACA
>JAPMOQ010020110.1:115247-141538 GCA_026543055.1 Argiope trifasciata | reverse complement strand
CCTGACAATCTGCCATTGCAAGGCGTATCGAAATTTCGGCATGCCGTGGATCACTTCACGCTCATCCTGTGAACAAGTATTTCCAAAATTTCAATTAGATATCTCTGAGGAAACTGAACCTGAGGCCAGGAAACAGAACTGTTTGATGAGAGTGACTTACCGAGATGAAAACTTCTTCTGCCTCCTGGATGATGGCGATCCTCGACCACCGGAACTTCTGGAACAGCTTGATCCGGGTTGGGTTGTGAATGGTGGCCGAGGGGTGCGTCCGGAAGAAGGTCGGGAATCTCTTCCGATTAGACAGCGCTGGGGAGCTCGAACCATAAGACACCTGGGGAGAATGGAAGCAATGTGTACCCAAAAAATACCCACGGGATTTATTCAGTTTGCAACGAACTACGTAAAATGCAATAATTTTGAATTTAAAAAATCACAAAAAAATTTATCGAAACTTGTATTAAACGCGAGCGAAGTTTTTTTGAACATATTATAAAAATAAAATTATTTAATTTCCTCCAAAAAAATGACCTTCCGTGAAAATAACCGCTATGATGTCATAGTTCTATGACAACCCTTCAAGAGTGCATTTGCTGTCTAAGAAGCACACTTGGGAATAGAGCAATAAGCAGGCCAATCTTTTGAAAAGGCATCTGCTTTCAAAGAAACATACAAAATAACAATGCAGTACGGGCAAAAGCAGTTAAAAAACTTATTCAATGAAAAGATGCTGATGAATATTGCCTTTTGTGCTTTATTCCTTATCTACGGGATTTATAGCTTGAACTATACTGATGGGAAAAAAATCCCAACACTAGGAAGGAGCTGTGCTAGAAAAACGAAATTTGGTAGGCGTTTTTATACATCTGAAAGATGACTTCGATTCAAATTTCGAGCTACGCGCGTAAGTGTGGCGCTAGTAGCGACACTATGAACATGCAAATGAGGTTTGCTTTAAATAAGCGCTGTAAGGTTAGTGATCGTTATTTACTGTTGAGATTTGACGTAGTGGGTTAATGTTAGTCAAAGATGCCTCTGAGAAGACGAAGAAGCCATTATCAACAGCTCACTGAGTTTGAACGAGGTCGTGTTGTAGAGCTACGAGAAGGTGGGTTTTCTTTCCGCGATATTGCTGAAAGACTTGGCAGGAATGTATCCACTGTGCATGAGTATTGGCGGCAGTGGTCAAGGAAAGCCTCAAGAAGACCAGGTTCCGGGCGGCCACGCGGTACTACTGAGAGGGAAGACCGTCGTTTTCGGCATATGGCTGTGGCTAATCCTACTGCGTCTGCAGCTGAAATTCGAGCTGCAGTTGACACCACAGTGACACAACGAACTGTTACAAATCGATTACTTCAAGGACAGTTCCGAGCCAGATGCCCTGTACAGTGCATTCCACTGACTCCAAACCACTGCTGTTTGCGACGTGAGTGGTGTCAAGCTAGAGCTCATTGGAGGACGGAGTGGAGATCTGTTGTGTTTTCTGATGAAAGCCGGTTCTGCCTTGGTCGCTGTGATAGCCGTTTGTTGGTTAGAAGGAGGCCAGGTGAACGCCTGCTAGTGACCTGCCTGCGGCCTAGACACACAGGGCCTACTCCTGGAGTTATGGTTTGGGGAGCAATTTCGTATGACAGCAGGAGCACTCTTGTGGTTAGCCCACGCACCCTGACTGCAAATTTGTACGTCAGTCTAGTGATATAACCTGCTGGGCTGCCATTCATGAACAGCATTCAAGGGGGTGTTTTCCAACAGGATAACGCTCGCCCTCATACCGCTGTTGTAACTCAACATGCTCTACAGAGTGTCGACATGTTGCCTTGGCCTGCTAGATCACCAGATCTTTCTCCAATCGAGCACGTATGGGACATCATTGAACGACAACTCCAGCGTCATCCACAACCAGCATTGACCGCCCAAGTGCAACAGGCATGGAACTCCATCCCACAAACTGATATCCGACACCTGTACGACACAATGCATGCACGTTTCCATGCTTGCATTCAAAATTCTGGCGGTTACACCGGTTACTAATGTACCAACATTTCACATTTGAAATGGCTCTTCTCGCCAATGGCTCTACCTGTGATCTTGAAACTTTAATCAATTAAATGTGTTACCTAGACAAATGAATTCCTAAAATTTCATTACTTTACAATAATTTTTTCTTGGTGTTGGTTTTTTTTTTCCATCAGTGTATTTGTTGCCTTGAATTATTCAAAATCTCCAAACGAAAACAAGATCATGTTCTCACATGATTGTAAAAAATGATTTTTTTTTGTAGGAGTGTGAAGAGTTCCTTCTGCATTCGAAACGGATGAAAATTAGTTTATAATCCTAACCTACAAAAATGGCCATTTGACATCCAATTTTGAAGCATCTCTTAACGAAATATTTGAATGCAGCCACATTAAAGGCTGTTTCATTGAAGATTATATTAACGATCTCATAAAAAAAAGCTACAACAAAATTTGCGATAATTTATTTAATATTGGATGGTACCCTACGCTTTGCGGCCGCAAAAGAAGGGATTTTGGAAATATTGCTTGGAATTGGAAATAACTGTGTTGTTTCATTAGGAACGATAGAAAGAATAGCTTTTATTTTCGTATCGGAAATGAATGAATTCGATGAAAAAGAACGATACATAAAGGTGAAGTGTCAATAGTATTAATTCCATTCTTTCTTACTTTATTATTCAAGAGCTTTAGGGTAGGCAGGAGTTTTTGTTTGTTTTTCCGTCTTCAGCCGAAATAAATTGATTTCTTGACTGTCCGACTGGAGGCATACAGGATACAATTGATTATGAGAAAGACACGCATTTCTTAGGTTCATTTCGAACATTTAAAGGGCCCGTAATAAGTAGTCAAAGTTTCATCGCAATCGGATGAGAGGCACAGCAGCGCATAAGAACATTCACTCATTCAGACAACACATTCATTTTTATTTAGATAGATTACATACTTTTAATATGCCTATAGCCCTCTTGTGAGTGCAGGTAATAAGTCACTGAAGTGTCATCTGAAAAACTTGAGCGGCACCGCATCAGAGACATACAGAACAAACATTCATTTTTATTTATAGAGATTACGGTTCTAGTGTGATTTTCCTTCTCACATAGTTGTGATTAAACCGTTCGAACGGGTGTTTTGGGGGCATGCGTTAGTGCGGGGTACTCACCACGACGAGGTTCCACATCTTGGCCGCCTCCGCTATGGTGGAGCAGACGATGGAGCATCCTCCTAGGAGGATGAGCTTCTGCGGGGGGTTGTAGAGCAGGTCGTACATCACCGTCGCCCCCAGACCCGGGTTGCACTGCAACAGGAAAAAGCAAGCCGTTAGGTGCACTCTCTTTACAATTAGGAGGTTTCCGCCCTGAGAAAAGTCTCTCTATAGATTAAAATAGGAGGTTTCCTCTATAGATTGAAATAGGAGGTTTCCTCTATAGATTGAAATAGGAGGTTTCTTCTATAAATTCAAGTAGGAGATTTCCTCTATAGATTCAAGTAGGAGGTTTTCTCTATAGATTGAAATAGGAGATTTTCTCTATAGATTCAAGTAGGAGGTTTCCTCTATAAGAAAAATTCCTCTAGAGGGATTTCTACAACTGTCAAGGGGAAACACAGGGATCTTGTATTAAAACTATTTGTTTAGGTCAGCCACTTTTATCCATCACTTGCACCGTGGGATTCGATGACTAAACATTTTGACAAAGCCTTTCTTGAATGAATTAAGTAGATAGCTTGGAATCGAATCAGGCTGTAAGAATACTTTAGAAGGAAGTTTCTGTAGTTAATTAAGATAAAACTTTTTAAATTAATTTAGATTTAAATTAGGTATTAAAATATTATTGCATATATTTTCTCCCTTCTCAAAAATCATTGAAGATTCATGAACAAGCCTGATCATACCATGTGATATACTAGTCGTCTTCGGCGATCAGTTGATTCGCCAGAGATGTCACTTTACGTTTAATTTCAATTAATATAAAGAAATTCTTTTATTACCATTTTATTTTCCCAATTGAAATCGGGACCTTTCATTCTAACATTAAAATCATTATATTTGTAGGCACATCTAACAACATATTAGCAGGAAGGAATCAATCTTCCATTTCCTAATAATCCTAATAAAAATCATTCATTTTCATGATAGCAAAATCAGTGGTTTGCTAGATTAATAAAATAGGTAATAATTAATTATGAAAATTGTTTATGCCTAGCAAGAATTCGTATATAGCGTTTATTGTATTAAAAAGTTTTGTTAATAGATTCTGTAAAAAAATTGATGAAATAAAATAAGAAAATAAAAAGTTCATAAAAAAATTGCTAAAGACCATGAATTAAAAAAAAAGAAATTTCCTTTCTTTAGCTTTGAACAATAAAGGAAAAACAAGTTATTAATATTTATAAAACAGTAGAAATTATTTAAATTTCGTTGATACAATGAAAGATATTACTGCAATGCCTAAAAATGTCATTAAAAATAATTTATTAAGAATATATTTTATCGAAATTCATATTAAAATATTAAATTGAGTTGGTAGCAATAAAAATGTAATTTTTTTAAAAAAAATTGTTTATTATTATAATATTTTTTGGTAAAAGAAATTTTGACAAATTTCTTAGATTTTTTGAGCGTATAATGCTGTAGTCGGGTATGGCATAATCATCAGGTTAATTAAAATTTCGAAAAAAAAAAATCCCTTTTGTGTGCATCATTCAAAAAATATATATGCCAAATTTGACAACTCGAGATCAAATCTTCTTCTCCGTAAATCGCTAAAAAGAGACTAATGTTTATTCTGAACTAGCACGTACTCGGCACGTTGCTGCCGTAAAAGAAAAAGGAGATTAATTGCAATCCATCCATCATTTGGCGATGTTTTATCGAAACAGGATGAACGACACGACAGCACATAAAATGCGGACAAGCAAATATTCATTTTTGTACTCCAGATTTGTGTATTCTTTTGGAATCGGAAAGTTTGGCGTTCTTTCGTAATGGTAATGAAAAAAACTATTGATGGTATCCCGTGCTTCGTTTCCTATTCGCTCAGAATTCTCAAGTTTAATATTAGGAGATGGGATTAATATAGTGTTTTTAAAAACTGATTAAACATAGAAATACATTTTTTACCATAAAATTTATAAGATAATTTTTGGAAATTAAGATGGCTCAAAATTGTTTGTACTACAATATTGTTGGTGGTTACTCGAAAACCGCTAAAATTTTATTAAAATTTAAAAACTCCAAGGTTGGTCTCCCGATACTTTTTCGCATCATCTGTAATACAGTTGCTACCTCTGCGAATGACTTGCATGGCATTTGCTTACTACAGCTACCAAATATGAACCTTTCGTTTGGATTGAGCATTTCTACAGAATCTGCTGTCTCCTTAGCGAGCTATTTTAGGATTAACACTTGGTAAATAGATGCGGCTTAGATTCGATTTCTTTTTCAATTTCAGATAATTGCACTCTCCCTATAAGCATCCCGTAGGTGTAAACAATAAGGTGGCCAAGTTTCATCGCCATCGGATGAACAGTTTGAGAAGGCATAAGAGACATACGGACAAACAATCATTTTTATTTATGTAGATTGAAAAGGGATCTTAAGAAGCGATCTTTACGATAAACTTTGAAGTAAAAATCTAATAACAGAAGCAAAACATGGCATACGGTTAACTTAAATCAATAAGTTTTAAAGCCCGTTAGAACTAAAATGAACCTCGTGTGAATCAACCTTAAAACTACATTAGCAGACGATAGATATTTCAAAAGCTATACTGTGAAAGCCGACTCCAAAGTTAAAAAATAATAATAAATAGCCAATTCGTTGTACAATTATCTAAAATTCAAAAAAAAAATCGGATCTCAACCGCATCTATTGACCAAGGATTCATCTCCAAATAACTCGCCGAGGAGTCACAACAGATTTAGTAGAAATGTTACATCGAAGTGAAAGGTTCATATTTTTTAGCTATAGTACACAAAGGTCATGCATTCTCAGAGGTCACAACTTTATATGGTTTTGGAGAGACCAGCCCTGGTGGTTTTATATTTTAATTAAATGTTAGCGTTTTACACAGTAACTACCAAAAATACAAATTGCAGTACAAATAATTTTGCACCCTCTTCATTTTCAAAAATTATCTTTTCATCTATATTAACTATCTTATTGTGTAAACATATTTTCTATGTTTAATCCATTTTAAAAGAAAATGTTTTAATCCCATTTTCTAACATTAAACGAATCACGAGACACAATGAATAGTTTATTTCATCACCATTCTGAAAGAACACCGAGCTTCACATTTCTAAAAGAATACACAAATCTAATTTATAGAAATGAATATTTGTTCATTCGCATTTTATGTACTGTTCATGCTATTTCGATAAGACATTGCCAAAAGATGGATTACATTCAAGTCATTCTCAGAGGTCACAACTTCATCACAGATGATACGAGAAAGTGTTGGGGAGACCAACCCTGGAGGGTTTCAAATTGTAAGTCAATGTTAGCATTTTTTGCAGTAACTACCAAAAATATTGTAGTACAAATCATTTTGAGCCATCTTCATTTTCAAAAAATTATCCTTTTAACTAAATAACGATTTTTTGGTGTAAATGTTTGGTGAAGATGTTTTCTATGTTTAATCCATTTCAAAAGAAAATATTTTAATCTTCTTTCCTAATATTAAACTTGAGAATCCCAAACGAATATAAAGCGAGTCACGAGATGCAATAAACAGTTTCTTTCACCACCATTCTGAAAGAGCACCTATTTCTTTTACAATCCCAACACAAATTTAATTTACAAAAAATGAATGTTTGTTTGCCCGTATTTTATAATATATTGTTGTGCAAATAATTTCACACCAACTTCATTTACAAAAATTATCTTTTCAATTGTATTAACAATTTTGTGGTCTAAACATATTTTCTATGTTTCATCAATTTTAAAGAGAAATATTTCAATCCCATTTTCTAACATTAATCCTGAGAATTCCGAACAAATATGAAACGAGTCACGTGACACAATAAATAGTTTCTTTCATTACCCTTCTGAAAGAACACCAAGCTTTACAGTTCTAAAAGAATACACAAATCTAATTCATAAAAATGCATACTTGTTTGTTTTTATTTTATATACTGCCGTACCGTTCATCCTATTTCGATAAAGCAGTGCTCCACAACCGGTGTGCCGCGGCACACTGGTGTGTCATGAGCCAGATGCAGGTGTGCCTCTGTCAAATACATTGTATTTGACATTTTACAATTTTTCATTATGTATTTAATACCCAATGACAATTTTTTTTTCTTCATAGTGTCCATTTTTCTAAATATACTATAGAATAATTATAACTAAATAACTATTCAATGGTCCCCTGGTGAGAACAGTTGAAAACTGCATAGTGTCAAATATTGAGCCGAATATAAAACTTTTGTGTTCATTGAAACAAGCGCAGGTATCACATTAATAATTATTAAGATTGCGTAGAAATAAATATATCATGGTTTTATGCATGTATACTTTTCAATTAAAAAACATTTATTGTAAAATTTGTGTATCAATTAATACCTATATACTTTAGCTTTTGGAGAGCAGCGGAATTCTAGAAAGAAATAAGGTGCGTCGTAGGTGAGAAAAGGTTGCGGAGCACTGCGATAAAGCATTGCCAAATGATGGATTGATTGCACTTCATATTATTTTTTTCGGCTACAGCACCGCGCCAGGTGCCAGATAGTTATCTTTAAATATCGAAATGGAAACGGATCTTCTTTTCATTCCGTGCTCGTTCGCCGCAATTATTGCATTCGGTGAGGCGGCAGGTGAAGGACGGGAACGATCGATACCCGGAGAGGGACGAGTGCAAAACCATTCCGGGAGAGGAGATGGAATTTAGGATTGGATACAAGAGCAATCTGCTTTTGCCGAGCGCAGGAATCCAGTGTTCTCTAACGCATGTTATTTTTTTAACCTTCCAGCGGGCGCGGCCGTCATACCAACATGAAAAGTCGCGCGTATTTCCCAAATACGCTATAATAATTTGCAAATTTTCAAAAGCGCAACTATTAAAATCATATTGTAAATAGCTTACAATCACTTTAAACATTTTTTTATTTAAAAAGAAGCAGAAACAATGTAAACTAGATGGCAATAACAATATAAAATGACCACAGGTTCACTGAATGGATTTAAAAATAATATAAATGAAATGGTTGATATTTTGACAGAACAATTTGGATATAAAACATAAAAGTGCAAGAATACAGATTCTTTATATTATCTTCCGGATTCTTTATTAATTCTGATTACTTGGCTGTAAATGTTTCAATTTTACTAATAGTTATTCTATGGCTGTTCCAGATATATGTAACTACTTGAAGAAGTTCGATTCATGCTACTTTAACTACGTTTTCGTTTACCTGAGCCAGCGAGTGGTTATTTTCATCAGGGCCGGCCATCTGGGGGGGGGGGGGCGGCAGACGCTATGCACCCGGGGCCCGCGACTGAGGGGGGTGAGCACCGTGATTAAGAACTAAAACAGTGTTCTGAACCATAATAATGTTACACACACTAAAAGTCTACAAGCTTGTTTCCATGTGGCTGGCTGAGCATCGACGGACGCCTTTATTTGGCAAAGATCGCAGTGATGTCTATAAAAAGGTGAAGAAAGTTCATTTATGAGTAAGGAAATCCCCGCCAGAGATGTTCAGACAGAGCTGCGTGCCCGTCGCCCAGAATTCGAGGCTGAGGCTGGGTTCGAATGGACTTGTCAATCATCAGCCATCTACTGTTGTCTATATCTAATCAAATATGTTTTTTTTTTCAATCCTTTGCATTGCCAGTGACTCAATGTAATAAATGCTGAACCCTTTTGTAGCAAATTGAAATGAAATAAGGCATTCTCTTCGGTCAAGCATACGGGTATCATGCTTATGTTACATATGTTATGGGTTATGCTAAGTATCGGAAAAGAAATTGGGAAAATTGTCATTTTCCTGGACTAATTAATAGCAAAAACAAAATCCCACCTTATAAAATGCATATGCAAATGTTCGTGGGTTCTTTTTTTTTTTTTTTTTTAGTTTTAATACTTTTTTTCAGTCCTTTACATTGCCAGTCACTAAATATAACGAATGCTGAACCCTCTTTCAGCAAATTGAAATGAAATAAAGGGTAATAAGCATACTGTAATAAGTATCGAAAACGAAATGGGAAAAATCTCAATTTTCCTGGAGTAATGAATAGCAAAAACAAAATCCCTCACACTAAATACTTATGCAAATTTTTGGTTATTATTACTATTTATTTTTCTAAAACTTTAAGGCGCCAAATGTTTTTTTGCACCCGAGCCCCTTCACATAGAAGGCCGGCTCCGCTGACAAGTAAATGTATCTTCAATATAAGGATGTATATTATGTATACAAAGCATTTAGGATTATGTATACAAACTTACATGAAGCATGGAAGCAGACTTGTAGATTTCAGCATGTATAACATCATTGTTGTTGCTATTTTGAAGTCTTAATCACGGTGGGGGCCGCCTCAGTCGCTGGACCCGGATGCATAGCCCCCGCTGCCCCCCCCCCCCCCAAATGGCCGGCCCTGAACCTTTCCGTAGGTCTCTCTAACATAAAACAATTTTTTATTTTATTTTTAGAAACCGGTCACGAATTGGCAGCCCAACACTGTTTTGTCCAGTTTATAACAGTCCGATGTCTGTTTTACACATTCTTGTAGAATGTCCACGGATTTTTTCACAGCCTCTTTTATTAGCCAGATTTAGTTTCCAAAACTCCGCAAGTTAATCGTCTTCATTTTCTAGAAAAATATTGGTTTTTTTTTTTTTTTTTTGTAATGATATATAAATACAAGCCGCGATTTTTAGAACAGTACCATACCATGCATCAATGTTTTTGCTTTTTCATGACTCACATTTTTACGCTCTTAAACATTTGGATTTTACAAGCATTCCATGATTCGATTTTATTATAACCTAGCTGACACCCGGCTCAATATATATATATATATATATATATATATATATATATATATATATATATAAGTGCGATCAATCAATCATTTGGCGATGTTTTATCGAAATAGGATGAACGGTACAACAGTACATAAAATACGAACGAACAAACATTCATCTTTTATGTATTAGATTGATATATTCTATTAGGATTGTCAAGCTTGGTGCTCTTCCAGAAGGGTAATGAAAGAAATTACTTCTAAAATCTCCTAATTCGTTCGGAATTCTCAAGTTTCATTTTAGAAAATGGGATTAAAATAGCTTTTTTCCAAACTGATTAAACACAGAAAATATATTTATACCATGAAATATTTAATACAGTTGAAAAGATAGTTTTTTGTAAATGAAGAGGGGGCTAAATTATTTGTACTATCATATTTTTGGTAATTACTGCGCAAAAGGTTAAAATTTAATTAAATTTTTTTTTAAAAACCAGGATTGGTCTCCCCAAATCCTTCTCGCGTTGTCTGTCATATAGTTGTTACCTCTGAGAAAGACTTGCGTGACATGTACATACTATAACTACAGAATATTAACCTCTAACTTAGATTTAGCATTTCTGCTGAATCTATTGTGTCTCTTCAGCGATTTATTTGGAGATGAATCCTTGGTCAATAGATGCGGTTGAGATTCGAAATTTTTTCTTAATGTTAGATCATTGTATTATCTCTCTAACCATCCCGTAGGCTTAAACAATAAGCTAACCCAGTTTCATCGCCATCGGATGAACGGTTTAGGAATTGATAAGAGACATACAGATAAGCATTCATTTTTATTTATAGAGATTGATAACGAGTACTTTAATTCCACGAAAGTGGCGTTGCTCAGCGAAAGAGGACTTTAATGCCATTAAAATAAAATAAATAAAAACTCAACTCAACCCAGATTGCAAAAGGAACTCTATCCGATATGTTATATAGAAAAATATACAACCATAAAATTATTAAAACAATTAAAACCCGTTTCCAGGTCAACAAAAATGAAAAAGAAACCGACTAGGTCAAAATCGAAATGAAAACTCCATTCGGAATTACACGCTAAAAGTTCACAAAATGAAAGGCAAATGAAATGGAACCAATGAAGGAAACAAATCCAAATTAATATAATTAATAAAATTACGGAAACGAAACTAAAACTGGAATCGAAACTAAAAATTATTATGGATTCAAACAAGTTTAAGAATTAAAATTTTTTTAGATTTTAAAAAGTCAATCATTGTATTTGGAGAGCGCAAATGCAACTACAACTAAAATACAAATGAATCAAAATTAATTAACAAAATAAGCCAAGCAAAAAGGAACACAACCGAATCAAAACTGCAACCAATAGAAAAAGAATCCGGCCTGAAAACTTCTTCAAGGGTCTCTCCCAGGCAAGGATTCAAAATAAGGGATTTTCTCTTTGAGGCATCGGTGGACAATGCTCAAAAGTATTGACACCTCGTGACCCGAAAATATATACATATATATTTGATTGTGATTCTTTTAAGCCTTCGGTGGATAAAAATTAAAAGTTAGAAATCTGTTCACTTAAATACAAATTTTCGATTCCTCAATTTTGCATCCCTTAATAAAGACAACACGTCATGCCACTGCTGTCTCGGCAACATTCAATGAGCGCGAGAAAGTCCTGTGTGACCTTGGAGTTGGGAGAGCCAGCTGATTAATCAACCAATTGCTTCACCTTCCGTCATTCGGCACTGGAAAGCTTTGTTTCAACATTTGGAAGCTGAATTTATTCCTTATTATTATAAGTATATATTAGCTGGTACCCGACGCGTTGCTGCCGCTGAAAGAATATTATTAAATGCAATCAACCAAGCATTTGGCAATGTTTTGTCGAAATAGGATGAACAGTACGGGAATACATAAATAAAATACGAACAAACAAATATTCGTTTTCATACATATCAGATTTGTGTATTCTTTTAGAATTGGAAAACTTGGTGTTCTTTCAGAATGGTGCCTTCTTTCAGAATGGCAATGAATGAAACTGTTTATTGTAATTAAGATAATTTTTCAAAATTAAGATGATGTGAATTTATTTCTACTAAAATATTTTTTGAAGTTATTGTGCAAAACGCTAACATTGAATTGAAATATAAAACCCCAGGGTTGGTTTTCCCAAAACTTTCTCACACAATCTGTCACAAAGTTGTTACCTCTGAGAATAACTTGTATGACATTTGCGTACTATAACCACAAAATATGAACCTATATAAATATGAACCTATAGCCACAAAATATGAAAGGGGTTGCGGTCGCTTCCGAGGGTAAAGACCCCAAAGCACCTAGAGGGCAGGAGTCTGACTTCTAGCTCAAATGAAGGTGAAATACACGCACATTCGCTTGCACAACCCCTTTTGTAGAGAGGGGCACAATCATACGTCTCACTGATAGAGCACAGAATAACCATGACCGAACCGGGACTCAAACCCGGGAATCACGGGGAAGAAACGCTACCCCTACGCCAGGAAGCCGATTCGCGGCGCATTGCTGCCGCCGAAACAAATAAGAATAAGTACGATCAACCAATAATATGACAATGTTTCATCGAAACAGGATGAAGGCAGTGAATAAAATACGTACGAACAAATATTCAATTTTATGCATTACGTTTGTGTTTTCTTTTAGAATCGTAATGCTCGGTGTTCTTTCAGAATGGCGATGAAAGAAACTATCGATTGTATCTCGTAACTCGTTTGGTATTCGTTCGGAATTCTCGGTTTAATTTCAGAAAACGTGTTTAAATTTTTTCTTTTCAAAATTGAATAAACACAGAAAATATGTTTATGAAATAAAATCATTAATTCAGTTTAAAAGATAAATTTTGAAAAAAATGGTGCAAAATGATTTGTACTACAATATTTTAGGTGGTTACTACGAAACACGCTAACATTTAATTAAAATAAAAAATAAAAACCCAGTGTTGGTCTCCCCAACACTTCCTCGCCTAATATGTAATAATGAAGTAGTTACCTCTGCGAATGACTCGCATGACATTTGCATACTATAGCTCCAAAATATGAACCTTTTGCCTCGCTTTTGCATTTCTACAGAATCTATTGCGTCTCTTCGCCGAGGGAGAAGAATCCTTGGTAAACAGATGCGGTTGTTTTTGTACTACTCCTATAACCCTCCGTAGGTGTAAACAATAAGCTAACCAAGTTTCATCGTGATTGGATGAACGGTTTGAGAAGGCATACAGACAGACATTCATTTTCATTTATAGAGATTTCCAATCCAACAGTGTTTTTTAAAGAATGTGTATAAAAAAATCAGCGAATGTATCCGTTTAAAGAAAACCCTTTTAGGGTCTTATTTAATACAAGGTATTCACCCAAGAGGAGCAAAAATTAGCTTGTATCGTTACGCGACAAACAGTTGAAAAGAATGGTTAAGACTTCGATTATACAGCCATTAAAAAAAAATCCTGTTTTTAAATAGGAATGATGAAAATAAAATAAAAACGCGCTGCTGTTGCATGAAGATGCAGAATGTAAAAAAGAAATCTGTATAAATAAAAATGAATGTTTGACTGTATGTCTTCTGAAACCCTTCGTCCGATTGCGATGAAACGTGAACAATTTATTCCTGACACGTACGGGATAGTTATACGGGATAGTGCAATTATCTAAAAAAGAACTAAAAACATTGAATCTCAACCGCGTCTATCGACCAAGGATTCCTCTCTAAATCAGTCGCCGAAGAGACAACAGATTCTGTAGGAACGCTCAATCCAAGTGAAAGGTAAATATTGTGGGGCTGTAGTTATTGTATGTAAACGGCATGCAAGTCATTATCAGGGGTAACCAGTTAATGACAGATGATGCGAGAAAGTTTTGGGGAGAGCAACCCTGGAGTTTTTTATTTTAATTAAAAGGTAACTTTTTCGCTGTCACTTCCAACTTCCGTTTTGGTCCAATTTCACTAAAATTGACTACCCATTTTCCTATTTCTCAAAAAATATTTTTTCAAATAGTTTTGTTGCATTTATAGTGTCTATAACTGACAATACATTGAAAAGCCAAAAAATAGTTATAATAAAATCCAGTTTTTCAAAAAGTTACCTTCAAACGTAGTCGGATACCTTAAAAGAATGAAAAACATTTTGATTTATTCTTTTTTTTTTTTTTTTCTTTTTCGCCAGCCTTTTTCCAAGTCACGTGACTCGCAACGGTTTTTTCTAAACACCCGAGAGACACCAAACGAGGTTAGGAGAAGCGCTCTTCCCAGAAAAGTTAATTGAGTGGATTAATGGATCTGGCTCTTTCCCTCCGCTAAAAGGATGCTGCGCTGCTCAACACGCGCGCGGAAAGTGAAATTAGAACGATTTTACGAGCATGCAAAGGAAAGGAAAAGACAAATGAAATCGAGCATTTCAAGTTATGTGGGAAAATACTTGCAATTATTATTATTAGTATTTTGTTCTTTATTAGTAATTGTGTATCTTAATTCATTTAAGGTATCTGACTACGATCATAGGCAAAAATTTTGAAAAATTGGATTTTTTAAAAACTGTTTAAAATTATGATTTTTGATGTATTGTCAATTCTAATACGAAATACTATAAATACAACAAAATTATTTAAAAATATGACAAATCTTGAGAAATGGAAAAATGTGAAGTAAATTATAATGGAATTGAATCAAAATGGTGAACATTCAACACAAAATTGTGATGCAGCCATCCTATTTTTCTTTGCACACAAATTTACAGAATATAACGATGAATGAAAGGAACCCAAATCTAAGAAACACTTCGAGATGCCAATAAGTGATGGGTAAAAATACATACATATATGCATTTTTTAAAATAAATTTGAAACTTAATTTTTCTCAAAACACCTCTAAAGGAAAAAATATATCACTTGCAATCCAACTTTTGGCCCAATTCATTGCCCTCATTATTTAAAACACGCTTTAAAATGTTTATGTAAATGCCTCTATTAATTTCATGCTAACGGTGGAGAACATAGCAGAAACAATGAGTTAGCCATAAAATTGGATAAATAACAGAAAAATTGAATTCGCCATAAAAAAACCTATACCTATAATTAATAAAATTAATTAATAATGAATGTTATTTATGGCGATAATTTTTTTCTCTGTCATATTGCTATATTTCTTCTTCTTCAGTGGCGCTTCAGCCCAGGGTAGGCCATGGCCTTCCGCAGAATCGAATTCCAGGCTTCTTGGATAGACTTCGCCAGTTATTAACACTGAGAACTTTTAGATCTGTTTCTAGACACTCGATCCACCGGATCCTCGGTCTACCCCTTTTGCGGGTTCCAGATGGTTTAGCGTCGAAGATCTTTTTTGGTGGTTCGGTCATCTTTCATTCTAATCAAGTGCCCTGCTCATTTTAGTCTTTGGATTGAGATGAATTTTATTATGTCAGGTTCTTTGTATAGATTGTAAAGTTCCAAGTTTGTTATTCTTCTCCATGTGCCATTACATTTCACACCTCCTAAAATACTTCGCAATATCTTTCTTTCAAAAAATGCTAAGATTTCTTTATCACTTTCGGTCATCGCCCACCTTTCAGCAGCATATGTTACTATGATTGCTATATTTCAGTTAGAAAAATTGCCAATATCTCTATAGATAAAAACGAATGTTTGTCTGTATGTCACTTCTGCCTTCCTAAACCTTTCGTCCGATGGCGATGAAACTGGCTCAGCTTATTGTTCACACGTACGGGATGGTTGTAGGAATAGAACAAGTATCAAAAATTAAGTTTAACAACATTCGAATCTCAACCGCATCTATTGACCAAGGATTCACCTCCTAATAACTCGCCGAGGAGACGATAGATTCAGCAGAAATATGCTAAATACAAATGAAAGGTTCATATTTGATAGTTACAGTACGCAAATGCCATGCAAGTTATTCCCAGAGATCACAACTTTAAGACAGATGATGCGAGAAAATTTTGGGGAGACCAATCCTCGGGGTTTTGAATTTTAATTAAATTCTAGCGTATCTCGCAGTAACCACCAAAAATATTGTAGTACAAATAATTTTTTGATCCATCTTTTTCTTTTCAAAAAAAAAAAAAATATTTTTAACTATATTAACAATTTTATGGTATAAATATATTTTCTACGTTTAATCCATTTTGAAAGAAACTATTTTAATCCCATTTTCTAAAATTAAGTAAGAGAATTCTAAACGAATATGAAACGAGTCACGAGATACAGTAAATAGTTTCTTTCATTGCCCATTCTGAAAGAACGCCAAGTCAAACAATTCTCAAAGAATATGTGAATTATCTAATGTATAGAAATGAATATTTCTATACTAATCTAATGTATAGAATAATGTATAATATATAATGAATCTAATGTATAGAAATGAATATTTGTTTTTTTCGTATTTTATGTGCTGTCGCACCGTTCATCCTGTTTCGATGAAACACTGCCAAGTTATTGATTGATGGCACTTGATACTATTTTTTCGCTCGCATAAAGCGCCTGGTATCAGCTAGTTTTATTATAATAATAAATAAATCATTGAAAATAATAATTAAAGAAACAGAATAAATTCCTATTTGGCAAAATCCATTACATTTTCAAGTAATTTTTTTTTGTATTTATAATATTTTGTGTCATAATTGACAATACATCTAAAAAACATCGTTTTAAATAGTTAAAAACCATAGTCTTAAGGTATCCGACTAACTTTGAAGGAAATTTTTTTTAATTTGATTTTTTTAAAACAATTTAAAACTATAGTTTTTAGATATATTATGAATTATGATACAAAATATTATAACTGCAACAAAACTATTTAATAATATAATACATTTTGAGAAATCGGAAAGTGTGAATTAAATTTTAATGAATTTTTATCAAAACGGTTCACACTCTACACCAAATGGTAGTGCAGCAATTCTATTTTTCTTTGTAAACAAGTTACAGAATATAATGATGAATGAAATGTACCAACATCTAAGAAACACTTGAGATGCAAAGAAGTGACGGGTGAATATATTCGTATATATGCATTTTTTCCTCATCAATTCACAACTTAATTCTTCTAAAAACACCACTAAATGAAAAGATATTTCACCAACCATAAAACTTTTGATTCCTTTCATTGCCCATATTATTTAAAACACTCGCCGAAGTTTTTATGTAAATGTCTCTATTAATTTTTGATGTATCATGTGAACGGTGGAGAATATTTATCAAAATGAAACTTTTGAGAAAATGGAAGTGAAAGACACATTTTAGCAGGAAAAATAGGTGACCCTGAAGGATAGGTGAAGGCCTTCGTTTTCCCTAAAAATATAAACTGTTTTGGAAAGAAGAAAGTGTTTACTACAAGAAATAACAATATTAAAAATATTCCCTTATGTTGTCGATAACTAGTTTTCTTAGCGTAGTCGGATACCTTAAATCAATCGTCTTCCAACGGTAGGATGCTAAGGACCCTCCAGAGCTGCTCACCTGGCTGTCATTGTAGGGCATCTTCATCCGGTACCCGGGCAGCAGATTGGGCACCGCGTTCACGTCCTCCAGGGCCATGAGGGCGGCGGGCAGGCAGCCCTGGCCCCCCAGCCAGCCCCCCGTGCCGTTGATGGGGAAGATCGCGCCGATGTACAGGTCCTTCTCCTGCTTCGGCACCTCGGGCTGCACCCGCAAGGGGACCACAGCCCCGGCCGACCGCAGGGTCAGTAGCAGGAGCCAGGTCCACAGCATGCCGGGGCGGTCCATCACTTAACAGAGGGCACCCTCGCATCGCGGACCATTGCGAGACGACGCCGGGACCTCACGCATCTGCCTCGCTCTCTGGCCGGATAGGACATTGGGTTGCCGAGGCGATGGCAGATTCTCGCCAAATGGATCGCCAAGTTGGCGAGAATCGGGCTATCAGCAAAAGTGATGTGTGAAGAGCCGGGTTTATTTCCAACGAGCTGAAAATTACATTTTTATATGTTTCATTTGCGACATTTGTTTATTTTTTAATTTGAATTTTTGTCAAGGCAACATATTGATAAAATATATTGCCATCAGATTGATTAGCAACTGGACTTTGAATTGAGTATATACACACACACACACACACACACACACACACACACACACACACACACACACACACACACACACACACACACACACACACACACATACACACACACAACCCTCTTTGTCTTAAATAAAGCTGATTTATTTTTTATTTATATTTAGAACATACAACATTTTCATTCTTAGGCCAGTCAGTCTTGAGAAATCCTGGACGTTGATTGGGGTATCGTTCTTGGAATTGTCGATGAAGTGGTTTAAAATGACCCGTTTTTATTGTATAGGGGTCTTCAAATATTCATAAATCAGTCACTTTTTGAGACTGAGTTGATTGAATGTATCTTTTTATTTAAAAGGTAATTCTACATTTTTTTTAAAGCATTCAAGCCTCATGCTACATACTATGTAGTTGATTACTTCATTTAGACCTTTTTTATAGATGCATTTCTATTATTAAACTTTTACAAGTTAGCCGCTGCACGTTGAATTGAATAAAACCATTTTTGTTTTAAATTAAGCTGATTTATTTAATTAATAATATTGCAAAAGTCACAAACATTTTTTCTTTGCATTTTCTTTTTAGAAAAAACTTATTTCATATTTATTTCATTTCATGCCGACACGAGCTGAAAATTACATTTTTGTGTGCTTAATTTCCAATAATTATTTATTTTTTAATTTGAAGTTTTGCCAGTCTGATGGCAACATATTGATAAAAAAAAATATTTTTTCCCCCTGCTCGTAAAACGTGCTCGTGCAAATTTAATTTTATTGTTTAGTCTGAAATATATTTTTGAAAAATATGGTTAAAACATTTCTTGAAAAATGAGTTAGAAATAGAGGCTTAAGATATATGTTAAAACATTGATACTATTAGAAAGCTGATTTTTTTTTTTTTTTAATCTGTAAAAATCAACTTTGTGCGATAATATTTTCGGAAGTTATAACGGAAAACCCTCGAAATTTCGCTTCATTTTTAATTAATTTAAATTCGAATTAAAAGGGCTCCGAGGTGGACATTCCAGACATCGAAGGTATACATGTACCAAATTTGGTAGCTGTCGGTCCAACAGTCTGACCTGTACAGCGCCAACACACACACACGCATTAAGCAATTATGTGTATTGATGCATTTATAAGTAATTTAATAATGTGTATTTATTAATATAGAAGAATAGAGAGAAT
Organism: Argiope trifasciata; assembly: GCA_026543055.1. Lineage (NCBI taxonomy): Eukaryota > Metazoa > Arthropoda > Arachnida > Araneae > Araneidae > Argiope > Argiope trifasciata. The sequence continues at coordinate 122,282 of JAPMOQ010020110.1, read as the reverse complement.
TTTATCATTTAAAAAAATGTTGTATTTCATACTAATTTGTGGTGTTGGGTCTAATGCCACTCGGTCATAACCTAGCCGGAATGAGCGGAGCTTATTCGAATGAAAGCAGGAGTATGCGCCTTTCGTTGTTCACGAGCACCCTTTAACTGTTTTCTTTTCTTTTCTATCGAATAAAATGACGAATTCTATTTTGGGAATATCTTCCTATTTTGGTTCGAATGTAAATCCATTGAATACTTGGCTAATCTATGTATACGAAGTAATTTTTAATTATGAATTATAATCGTTATAAATGGTTTATTTTTTGCTTACAACGATCAAAATTCGATAAATCGATGCACTTATAGCACTCAGTTAACAGTAAAAGGATTAAGGTGAAAGTGCGACTTTTGCTCGAACACACACACACAACCCTTTTTAGGGGGTGGTCAAACTCATTCATCCATCCGTGAGTCAGAATTGAGATCCAACTCATCCCTGATTCCTTGCCCCCTCAATACAAAAGACCCTCGAATACATTTGTTTATTTGACCAGTGGATCTGAGTTTATTAAAACTACTTTTTAATCCATTGCCTGTGACCTCCCCCCCTCCTCCAGTCTAAGGGTTCTGAAAAATCTCCACTCAGATGGAGGGGGACTTTCATTCCTTTTTTTTATACAAGATGTAATTGATTAGAATATTAAAATGATTAAATGATTTTATTTGAATATTATTTATTTGAATTCAATATATATCAGTGAAGTGAATAAAAGAAAATCGATTTTTGAGGTTTTCAATTCTAATAGGGCTCAAAAGATTTGTCTTTGCTTGCAAAATAACGAAAGAAAGAAAAAAAAAAGGAAAGATGGTTTGTCTTGAATCTTTTGTTCAGTCCTAAGTTCAGGGGAAAAAATGATATATATATATATACTCTGAAGTGACAAAATTGACTGTTAATATCGAGTCGGTCCTCCTTTTACCCGGTCGAGTGCAACAACTCAACGTGTCATGGAGTCCACAAGTCGTTGGAAGTCCTCTGCAGGAATATTGAGCCATGCTGTCTGTATAGACGTCCATAATTGTGAAAGTGTGGATGGTGCAGGAGTTTGGGCACGAACGGACCTTTCGATGATGTCCCATAAATGCTCCATGGGATTCATATCGGGCGATCTAGGTGGCCAGATCATGCGCTGGAATTGTCCGGAATGTTCTTCAAACCAATCGCGAACAGTTCTGGCCCGGTGACATGGCGCATTGTCATCCATAAAAAGCCCATCGTTGTGTGGGTATGCGAAGTCCATGAATGGCTGCAAGTGATCTGCAAGCAGCTGAACATAACCATTTCCAGTCAATGATCGGTTCAGTTGCATCAGAGGACCGAGTCCATGCCATGTAAAAACAGCCCATGTATGCAGCCACCACCAGCTTGAACAGTGCCTTGCTGACAGTTTGGGTCCATGGCTTCGTGGGGTCTGCGCCACACTCGAACTCTATCATCAGCTCGTAACAACTGAAATCGTGACTCATCTGACCACGCCACGGTTTTCCACTGGTCTTGGGACCAGTCGATATGCTCACGAGCGCAGGAGAGTCGCTGCAGACGATGTCGTGCTGTCAGTAGATGCACTCGAGTCGGTCTTCTGCTGTCATAGCCCAAGGAAGACAAATTTCGCCGCACAGTCCTATCGGACACGTCCCTCGTACGTCCCACATTTAATTCCTGCAGTTATTTGACGAAGTGTTGCATGTCTATTAACATTGACCATTCTACACAGACGTCGGTGGTCTCGGCCGTTAAGTGCAGGTGGTCACCCACTGCGCTGTCCATGATGGGATGTGATGCCTGAAATTTCATACTCTCGGCATACTCTTGATATTGTGGATCTCGGAATGTTGAATTCACTAACGATATCCGCAATGAAATGACCCATGCGTCTAGCTCCAACTAATATTCCACGTTCAAAGTCTGTTAATTCTCGTCGTGCCGCCATAAATCACGAAAAACCTGTTCACATGAATAACTTGAACACAAATGAAAGCTCTGGAAAACGAACTGCGCATTTATACTTTTTCGCTGCGATACTACTGCCATCTGTATATTTGCATATTGCTATCCCATGACTTTTGTCACTTCAGTGTATATATATATATATATATATATATATATATATATATCGTAAAAATGCAATAAAATTATTGAGTTCGCTGAAATATCGGCGTTTTATCTATTCGCAAATATTTATAATATTTCATTAAATAATTTTCTTTCGATCAGATATCAGCGAATCTGTAATCTATACTTATAATAAAGCTCAATGTGTGTGTGTGTGTGTGTGTGTGTTGGCGCTCTACAGGCCAGACCGTTGGACCTACAGCTACCAAATTTGGTACATGCATACCTTGGAGGTTCGGAATGTGCACCTCGGAGCCCTTTTTTCGAATTTTTAATTAGAATTTGAATTAATTAAAATTTAAGTGAAATTTCGACGTTTTTCCGTTATAACTTCCGAAAATATTATTGCACAAACATGATTTTTACATCAATTTAAAGATAAAAAAATTAGCTTTCTAACGGTATCAGTTTTTTTTAATTTATAACGTAAGCTTCTATTTTTAACGAATTTTTAAAGAAATATTTTAACCATGTTTTTATCACGTGACTGGATAAAATAAAAGAATGCCGGAAGTTCAAATAAAAACAAATTATCATCGCAAAATAAAGCTACAGAAATGCAACTGTCAGCACGTGACAGGATAAAATAAAAGAAATATGAAATGTGATATTTTCTTTAAAAAAGAAATGCAAATGATTCTATGATCGTTTGCAATATCTGTATCATTAATTCCATAAATTATCTTTATTTACAGTAAACCTGATTGAATTTAGACAGGATATGCATTGAAATCCGGACTTAATGGCATATTTATGTAATCGTTTGCAATATCTGTATCATTAATTCAATAATTTTTTTCCCTTTCTCGCTTTCTTTGAAAAAAAAAAACATATTTCATATTTTGGCAACATCATCGATAAAAACATTTTTAATATTTTGGAAGCATAACCGATAGTTAATACTGATTGATTTATAAAATTAAAAAACATTATTAGGAAAAGGTGTTCTTTTAGAACTTTTCGTCCTTCATCTTAAAGAAAATATTGCTTTCAGGCCAATCAATTCCCGGAATTACTTCTAGGCTAATGAATATGTGATTTAATTGAAAATTTTAGAACGCATTACTCATGGCGAACCAGCTGGTTGCCAAAGGCGGCTAGTAATAATAATAAAAAAGAAAATGCGCTTCGACAGTTTAAACGATAGCAACCATTTTTTGTCATGAAAGGCAAAACGTGACCGACGGCTGATTTGGCGACCCAGAGCTGAAAAGATTTCAGAAAATGAGTATGAAATGAATGAATGGGACGCGATCGATCGCACGAAACAGCAGCTAGCACAGAATAAATAAATCGAATATTTTTGCGCCATATTGCAAACCTTTTAAAATATTCTGACTTTAAAATGTCTCGAATACCTTCATTTTTGTGACATTACTTTTATTTTCCTGAATGCACTGAATTTCATCGGTAAGGTATCCGACTACGTTCAAAACACTGGTTATCGAACGAACATATGGGCGAATTATTTTTTTATTTCTTGTAGATCCGACTTTCCACTTTCAAAACAATTTATCTTTTCTAAGAAAAGGAAGGCTATCATCCTGTGCAACATATTTTCCGCTAAAATGTGTCTTTTAACTTCAATTTTCTTAAAGCTTTAATTTTCATAAAAATTCTCCACCGTTAGCATGATATCTCCAAAACTAATACAGATATAATACAGGTATTTACATACAGATTTCAGCTCGTGTTTGCAATGATATGGGCAACGAAACGAACCAAAAAATTTTATTGCTGGTCAAATACTTTTTCATTTACAGGTGTTTTAAGAATAATTGTTGTGATTTAAGGGAAAAAATGCCTACATATACGTAAATTTTTATCCATCACTTTTTTGCTTCGCAAAATGTTTCTTAGATTTTGGTTCCTTTCATTCGTCAAATTATTCTAACTTGTGCAAAAAAAAAAAAAAAAAAAAAAAAAAAGAAGGATTGCTGCATTACCATTTTGTGTAGAGTGTGAACCGTTTCGGTCAAATTTTATTAAAATACACTACAAACTTTCCTATTTCTCAAAATATATCATATTTTCAAATATTTTTGTTTTATTTATAGTATTTTGTATTACGATACATTTAAAAACCATAGTTTTTTAAAAATCCAATTTTTAAAAAATATTTCTTCGAACTTCGGTGACCTTAAGTACAAAATGCAGTTTGATATTTCTTATCGAATCGTATCAATTTGATTTTGATTTGTATTAACTATCCTTCTGCTATCTCCATGGCTCCCCCCACCCTTCGTTGTTGTTAAGAGCGTTCAGTGGAAGTTCCAGGTTTTTTATTATAGGCGATAACTTCGCCAATCTGGCGACTTATGGTGATTTCCCGACATGCTTTGGATATACGATGACGTCAGGTTGCCGTGGCGACGCGCAATCGATGGCCAACAGGCTGGTCTCTATCAGGGAGTCTAAATTAGCAGACATCAATCCAGAAGATTGAAATCTCTGATGGTATTTGAGTGGTTCTGTCCCTGACATCTTATTGAGGGAAGGCCCATGGATTAAAAAAAAAATGATTCCGAATTTCACACAGCTTCTGCTGTCATTAAGGTATCCGACTACGTTACATAAAGTATCCGACTACAAAGGAAAATTCTTGAAAAATTGGATTTTTTAGAAATTGCTTATGGTTTTTAGATGTCAATTATAAATATTTTATATGTCAATATATTTTTATGTCAATTATAAATACCAGAAATACAAAAACAATTATCTGAAAACATATTTTGAGAAATGGGGAAATTTATAGTAGATTCTAATGAAATTGTATCAAAACGGTTAATACTCTATATAAAATGGTAATGTAGTAATCTAATTTTTCTTTGCACGGAAGTTATAGAATATAATGATCAATGAAAGGTACCAAAATCTGAGAGAAATTTTGCGATGCAAAGAAGTGAAGGGTAAAAATATGAGCATATATGCATTTTTTTCATTAATTCCCAACTTATAAGTGAAAAAGTATTTCACCAGCAATAAAACATTTGGATCATTTCGTTCCCAATATCATTTAAAGCACACAGTGAAATTTTTATTTAAATACCCCAATTAGTTTATGAGCTATAATGTCAATGGTGAGGAACTTTTATGAAAATGAAAATTTTAAGTAAATAGAAATTAAAGATAAATTTTAGCTGAAAAATATGATTTGTGTAAAATTATCCTGGATGCCAGGTGAGGCCTTCCTTTTCCTAGAAAAAATAAACTGTTTTGGAAAAGGAAAAATCTAAAATACAAGAAGTAAAACAATCGCCGATAGGATCGATAATCAGTGTTTTTAACGTTGTCGGACACCTTAAAATACTTGTTGCTTTACTTTATAAGCGAAGAAATAGAAAAATTTCCAGAGGAATTTAATTATGAATTTAGTTCTAAGCAATATCGTCGATTGCAGTCATGTCCCAAAACATATAAGATGAAGAGCAATATAATGCATGCAAACAACAGGGTGCGTGGCGTGAAGGTGCTGCAAAAATTAAATACCTTTAAGCACCATAGCCAAAAAAAGGAAACACCTTTGTACATATGTAAACAGGCATATTTTCTAATCCTAGGTTAAATTTGTTTTATTATAAAGCATAATTTTTATTGAAAAATTTTTAAAAAATAATTTGAAATGCGCATTTTTTAAAATTTTAATATTTATTTATGTATTTTCATAATATTTGCTCAATGTTTCCTATTGTAAAACAAATGATGTCTGTTTGGTTTTAACAAAAAAGGATTATAAAAAGAGAAAAACTATCATCACCAAAAAATTTAAGTTTAGTTTAGTTATATTAACGTCCCATTTGAAAGCAACACGAGAGCTATTTTGGGACGGACCTCGTCATTTTGAACCACGGTCAGACGACACCTGAACTGGCACCCCCCTCTCCACATCAGTGGGAGGACGTTTGGCCTGACAGATGTAACGTGCAAGAGACCCCCTCACACGACGACAGAATCGAGTCTCGAACCTGCAACCCTCCGGTTCCGAAGCCGAGACCTTACCACCAGGCCAACGCGGCCCTAAAAAAATTTAAGAAAACTTTTATAAGATTAATAATCAAGATATTTGATATTTTTCAAAGTAGCAGCTTATTTAGATGAATGTATCGTTTCTAAAATTGCCGTCATTGACGTAGAAGCACATCATGACCAAAAGTTTGTATTTTATTTTTATATGTGCAACAGCAAATAAGATTCGACATAGATGGAATAGAAAGTATCAATTTCCTCCTGCACTCGCTTCATTTAGAAATTTAGCTGTAGTCCTAGAACTAAGCATTCTGGAAGGGATGGCCCTTATAAGACTGGCAAAACTACCACAAAAATGGATGACAATGCAATGCCATGGTCTAAATAAATTATTTAAATTCTTTTTTTAAAAATAGGACAACGGTCTTCAGAAATGTTCAGGTTATAAAAAATGTTTTATTACTATTAACTTCTAAAGTTTAGTAAATTATTACTAATGTTTTATTGTTTAAGGTATATAATTACATTCAGAATGATTTTTTTTTTGAAAAATGTTTAAATATAGTTATATTTTGAATATCAGTATTAAAAAAAAAGAAACAAATTATTTATGAAACCAAATTATTTCATTTAAATGACCCTTTATGATAGGAGAGGCTTTTCTTTTCCTAGAAAAGAGTAATTGTTTTGGGAAGAGAAAAATTTGAATTACAAGAAGTAACAATTTAAAATAATTCGCCAATGTGGTTGGTAACAAGTGTTTTTAACGTAGTCGGATATCTTAAGAACACATAAAGAGTTCAACATAAAGTTAACATAGTTCGTATTTCTCCCTTTCGGAATAAGCATTCCAATCATTCAATACGGTGTCCCAATGTTGAAAAAAACGACTGACAAAAAAAAAAAAAAAAAAAA
>JAPMOQ010020110.1:75233-103010 GCA_026543055.1 Argiope trifasciata | reverse complement strand
ATGTTATATATTATACATGTTACATTACACATATTAATGTTATATATTATACAATTTATTAATGTTAAAGAATAGCATTGCTAACAGATCAGTGGAAAAACTGACTTAAATAAATTATTTTACACCTAATAATCGATGTTTTTCTTTACGCATTTTTTGGTTTATAACTCATTTTTTCTTAGAAAAAATAAAAATAAAAAACAAATCGGGGTTTGGTTGCGAAATACATTAGCCAAGGTCACTCTTTGTCAGTACATTACACAAATCAGGTGTTTCTGTGGGGGAGGAGGTGAAAGTGAAAACAGGTGTTACGTTCACGCAACGTCAGCAAAAAGAGGGTAGACTGCTATCCTTCTTGAAAGATTTCATTTCAGTATTTGTGTCTCATTGGTAGGAACTTTTATATCGTCTGTGGTTTAAAATGTGTAGAACATGATATCTTATGCAAGAAGTAGCTTTAGAAAAATATTTCGAACAAAATTCCGTTGACAAAAATGCAGATGAGACCGTATTGTTGTACTTCCAGAAACAGCAGATGCTAGTGATGAAGAAGTTGACAAATGTATCTTAAATAACGATAATGAAATTTTACCTAGAGATACTGCAGGGGAAATTGAAGTTCGTGTAAAAGAAAAGTTAGATCCCCCCAAAAGTTCTGTTGAAAAAATGGAAAAAGGAAGAATTACGATGCACAAAATTAGGGCCTCGATAGCCTGGTTGGTAGAGCGTCAGTCTTGTTGTCGAAAGGTAGCGAGTTCTGTCCTCGTCTTGGCTATTGGCAGTTGGGGCATGGTAAATAGGTCCTCCAAGTTCCAATATCCTCTGGGGGTACTGAGTCGGTCTCTGATTGGGATCTCAATTCTGACTCACGGATGGATGAATGAGTTTGTCCTACTCCTAAAAAGTTCTTGTGTCATGTGTGTTCCAGCAAAGTTGTCCTTTCCCCTGAATGGTGCTCATTCATAACGAAAGACACACACCTCTGCCTTCATTTGAAAGGGCTCTGCTCATTCATTGAAAGGGCTCTGCTCTACCATCACCACAAAAATGAGATCAACATTGGGCAACTATTTTACACCCTTTATTAAGCTAACAAAAATGTCTAGTTTTTAAAACGTGAAGAAAATGTATAACATACGTACTTCTTTTCAACTTGTGTATATACAATACCCTATATTTTTAATGGTACATGCAATTTCCTTATTTTCATATTAAATTACTATTATAAGTGGTCAAAATAATAACTTATATTGCTTGCAACGAAATCAAATAATGATTTTGAGTTTTGGCATTTCATGGGTTCAGAGAGATATTGTAGTTGACTTACTAAAAAATTACTTGGATAAAATTCAACTGCACAGAGAAAATAAAGAAAAGAAGTTTAGTAAAATAATTTCATTTGATTAACATGTTTAAAATTTCAATACAGATAACAGTATGTAAAATTTTGTTCTTTTATTTGTACAATAATATATATATATGTATATGAATTCCTTATTTTATGAAAAAGAACTGAATTATATAAATATGAAACAAATAGAAAATAATGTAATTATATCAATAGTATTATTTAGTAAAAACAAACAAACATACTCTGCCACATTGGGTCATTCTGCACGTAGTTGAAAAGATAATTCAAGAATTCTTCGACTTTTATAGCCTATAAAATATTTAATGGACATTTAGTTTTACAAGAAACAAACTGGACTTAGATATCACAAAAATTGAGAAAATAAAAATAAAATATATAAGTTTAGAGACCACATATATTCAAATGAGTACCTTTTCATCTGCTACCACAAGCTCTTGGAAAGATCTGACAAAATGCTGTAAGTATCTATCGTGTTTTTCTAGAAATATTCGTACACTTGTCATAATCAAATATTGATTGCAGACTTGTTTATCCCTAAAATAAAGAAATTTTAATAAAATATATGAGAGAAAATGATTGTTGCGCAATCAATCAATAAAAAATGCAAAAAGGAACTGCAGTGAACTGAGCACTGAATGACGTATGCAGTTCGACAGAGTTTGTATTTAGAGATGATGTATTGTCTTTTATTTTTTATGTCTGTGTCCAATAAGGAAGATATTTTAATGGAAGTGTCTACTGAAACTGATTCAAAGTGCTAGAGCAGCTGGTAGCTGCTAAGAATCTTTACATTGCAATGATGAAAGTATGTTATGATATAATGAATGAATATTATACTATCAATAACATATATTTCTTATTTTAAAATTAGGTGCCTCAACAATGAAAATGTTAAACAGTATTGATTTTTTTTAATGATTAACAACCAAATAATTATCCAATTAACTTTATGAGGCATTATCAGGCATTCTTGTGAAATGAAAAAAACTTATCTTTCACAAAGTTTCATGCCAGTCTATCTTTCAGCACATCTCTAAATGTTCTTAATTTTCAAATTTGTACCATTATCTTGTTCAAGAGATTAAATTATTTAATAATATCTATATCTACTAAATTCTTTTAATTTACTCATTGTACTCTGGATAAAGAAATAATTTTAAATAAAAGTTTAAATTGTCATCATGTCTTTCAGCTGCATTTAATCTTTATTGTGTGAATAGAATCTTATGAAATAACCGTGCTCTTCAGTTGGAGTAATCCTGAGGTTGTTCAAAGGGATTCAGGATTAGAAACAAACATCCTAAATGCAGCAATCCCAATATGACTTTTGTGAGCTAAGGAGGAATCTGCATCTTACCCACCCTATATATATATATATATATACACACACACTGTCTCTTACCATCAGGAGAAAAATCTAGTAACCCTAAAAGTAGGGATCAGTCAGCTTGAAGACAGGACGGTCTATTATATTTTGGTGGTGTAGGGAAAGGGCAGTATTTCTTGTGGCGTGAAAAGAACCAGTATCATTGTTATTAGAAGCATCACCGGTTATATATTCAGTGCCAGCTAAATAATTTTGAGTCATGTTTTAATTTATTAAAATTCTTTGGAAACATCTATGCTTCAGTAATTTGTGGATATTACGTTATGTGTAACATATCTCTATGCAACCAATTTTAGGGTGCATGAGTTATTCCAAAGATTCCGATAAATATTTCATTAGTTCTCAAAAGAATGTGAAAGGAATAAACATCTTTAATGTTGCCTATTTATTGATTTATTTGTAATTTAATTCTTTTGCTGAATTTCGTGTTTTTACTTTTTATTTGCATCAAACAGCTCCAAATTAACTAAATTTTTTTTCTGGTCCAAAATTTATTATTTGAAACTATTGATTTCACCTTATTCAAAACATTCCTGACCTCCAAGGTATACATGTACCAAATTTGGTAGCTGTAGGTCCAACAGAGCACCAAAACACACACACATTGAGGTTTATTATTGTTAACCAAAAAGTATAGTCTCATCACCCTTTATGTAAATCGTCACGCAATTTTCATGACGTTGTGTTATTGATCACATGATCGGAAGTCGTCGGGTAGGCGGTGACTTCCGGTATGTTTATTTAAATAGATGTTCAGGTTTTGGTGAACTCTGTTAATAGGTAGATCTATATAGAATGCTATCATAGATATAACTCTGTTAATAGTAGCCTTGGATGGTTAACTCTCTCGACTTAAACTCTGTTAATTTAATATTTGAAAGCATGTGTTATCTGCTCAGAGTATATTATTTTTCCTGTTTGTTAAATTACCATTATTCATGATAAACTGAATTAAGGATGAACAGCTTTTTGAAATTAAGGGATTTCTTCCAAAGGCATCATTATTTTTGTGCAACTCTGCTGCCATGTAGTTGTGGCAAACGATTATAAGTATAGATATGTTCAGCTAATAATAGGGGCCAGCTAAATAATTTCGAGTAATGTTTCAATTTATTAGCTTGGGGATGTTACGTTATGTGTAATATATCCGTAAGAAGTGCTATGGAGGACTGGGTAACCAATTTTGAGGAGTAGATATTATTCCAAAAATTCCGATGAATACTTCGTTAGTTCTTAAAAGAATATGAAAAGAATAAAAATCCTCAATTTTGACTATTTATTGATTTATTTGTATTTTAATTTTTGCTGAATTTCGTGTTTTTACTTTTTATTTCTATCAAATAGTAACAGATTTGTTATGTATAAAATGGTTCCAAATTAACTATTTTTTTTTTTTTTCTGATTGTAAGTTTATTATTTGAAACTATCAATTTCACCTGATTAAAAACTCACAAATTCTAGAGTAAAACGGAGGTGGGGGATTTAGTTTTCAAATGCAAGTTTTCACCCTTAAAGACACATGAATCTTTGAGAAAATATCAAACTATTTTTTTACAATCCAGTGGTTTTTTATAATCAATGGCAGTGTCAGGTCTAAAGAAAAAACAAATACAAAAGCAGTTGAAGAAATATTGTTGAAGGCTTTCTTATGCAAAGCATTATTTGAAAGCTTAAGTAACGAGGAATTTCTAATTTAACTGTCATATAAGTACATCTACATAAACACGAGAAAAAAGAATGCCTCGCCTAATCAAGAAATGGTTAGCCAGATGTTGTGGTCTGCTTCAATGCCTGCTTCCCTCCTTACTCGTCTACTGACAGCAACCATGTTCAGGGCTTTTCTCATGAGGGTAGGACAGTATATATATAATCACATTATTCCTTTCTTTTTCATGACATTAGTTGGTATTTTTTATAAATAATTAAGATAACAGTATTTTACAAAGATAATGTACCTCTCCACTCTTTCTGTTAGAGTCTCTAAGTGAGAAAGAGTCGACAGGAGGCCTTGACGACATCTGACAAGATAAGCGACATAAGGGGCTCTTTTTCTGTAATCATCTCTCAGCGATTTAAACAGCTTTTGGCATCTGCAACAATGAAGTATGCATTAGTTTTTAACATTATGAATAATCATATAAAAGTAATGTGTTAAATCAACGAGCAATTTCAAAAACATTTCTTTGATGCAAGATCCCCAAACAATAATACACATTCATATTCAATACTATGGAAAATACCAGCAACTTTTAAATATATAAGAAATTAAATTCAGAAATAGTATAAATTGAGTCAACTGAAAGCTACAGTTTGTTTTATATCTTTTATTATTAGCATGGCAATGCAAATTCTATACTCATGAGATGTTTTTCTGTTCAAAAAGAGGTGCATGGAATGTAAAGACAGTTATCACCAGAGATGTCTTTGATTTACATCATGCACTTCTCATTTGAAACAGAAGTTGGCCTGAAACTAATCCACCAGGTACAGAGCTTCCACAGTTGGGTTAATAGCCAGATGATTAAATGCAATTCATTAATGATTGAATTACATTTGACCAAATTTTTCCTTTTGAAATATTACTTAGAATCCACTCTCCAATACAATTTTAAAGTACTTTACACAAAATTCAATGTTTAAAGGAAAATATGTTTACAACAAACACACTTTACGAAAAAGCTTAATATTAACAGGAAGAGAATGCAAAATATTTCTTTGCAACTGTAATTTTTTTCCTTCTCGATTTACAGAATAAACATTTATCAATACAATATCAAATCCCTTGCAGTTATCAAAAACAAATAATGAATAGCATCAACACTGCCATATTCTTTATAAGCAATAAAAGAAATTTACAAAGAAATAACTAATAAAAATCAATTGACATGTAGCATTCATGATTAATAAACATAAATTCCATTATCTATAGAAATAAAAATGAATGTTTGTCTGTATGTCTCTTATGCGCTGCCGTACCGCTCATCCGACTCCGATAAAACTTTGAACAGTTATTTCTTGCCCTTAATCGAAGGAAATAGGCATAATACGATCGTCTGAAGTATAAAAAATATTTTCGGATCTATTGACTGTATCTCTTAACCCTGGATTAACCACCAAATAATTCGCCGAGGAGACACAGCAGATTCAGTAAAGAGGCTACATTTAAGATGGACGTTCATATTTCGCAGCTATTGTACGTAAATCTTACTCTGAGGTAATAGTTTTATTAGAGAGTGTACGAGAAAGCGTTAGGGAAACAAATCCTATAGGTTTGAAATGTTAGCCAAACATTGAATAAATTTTAGTGTTTTTTGCAGTACCGTCCGGAAATATCATGATACATATAATTTTGCACTATCTTGATTTTCAAAATATTATCTTTTCAACTATATTAAAGATTTCATGGTGTAAATATATTTTCTATGTTTAATGAAGTTTAAAAGAATATATTTTAATCCCAATTTCTAACATTAAACTTCAGAATACTGAGCGAATATTGAACGAATCAAGAGATGCAATAAATCGGGTTTTTTTTTTTTTCATTACCATTCTGAAAGAACACAAAGCTTTACACAAATCTTGTATATAAAAATGAATGAATGTTTGTAGCATAGAACGAGAATAGAATAAATACTATTTATGCTTCTTCATACATCCTTCCTATCTTTCTTAATGAAACAAGATAACTATTTCAAATACTAAACGATATTTCCAAAATTATTTCTTCTGCGACAGCAACGTGCCGGATGCTAGCTAGTGATAAATATGTAGCGGAAGCTTTAAAAGCCAGATAACATCTTCAAGTTTGAGTGATCACTTTTGGTCTTGTGGTCATGCCATCTGGGTACCAACCAAAAGGTCCCGAGTTCGATCCTACCTATTGCCAATCGCAACAATGGGGACCTAGGACAAAACAAACGCAGCCTTTTTTCAGCTGCTGTGGCGCCCTCTGCCCGAAAAAAAGTAAAATAAAACAGCGATAAATATTCAGCCAATTAAAAAAATGGTGATAAATGATCAGCCAATAAGTAAATAATAAAAAAGGTGACAAACAATCAGCCAATAAAAAAATTATGCTGATAAATAATTAGCCAATTAAAAACATGAAGCTGATAAGAAATTAGCCCCTCCCCCCCAAAAAAATGGGTCAGACGCATTAAAAAATTCAACAGCCAATAAGATCCCACTAAACAGCAACAAAAATATCGTTCGTCTCACTAGAGAGGAGTGTAGTGGTGGAAGCTTTATAACATCCTCAAGACTGGAGTAATCACTTTCAGTCTTGTGATCATGTCATCTGGCTGCGAAAGTCCCCAGTTCAGGTTTAGCTGTCGCCAATAGCAACAAATAAACATCAATACTATCGCATAAACTTATACAAACACTTACCCAATATCATCGAAGAGGCGCACACATCTTAAAGCTTCGTGCAGGTGAGCCATGAGTGGTCTTTGCTGCAAGTTAATAGCTTCAGCCAACAAGACTTTGAGGAAGGCCACCAATTCATTTTCTTGCAGCCTCTGCAAGGCTCCAGATATGGAGCGTCCTCGAGAATGGTTGAGCCAAGGTAGTGTCTGAAGGTCTGCCGAACCGAGCACTAATCTCAGTTTGCATTTAGCGTCTGAAAAAATGGCTGAATTCTCCATGTTGACGGGATCGAAATTCTGAAGATTGCCATCCAAAATGGCATTATCGGATGCATTGCTCATAGTGTCGGAGTATTCGGAAGCTGAAGATTTTGATGTGGTGCTCGCAGCAGTAGCTGGAGATTTTTTCCGATATTTGGCGAGGATTTCGTCACTGGATTCTGAAAAACATAACCCAAACAAACAGTTAAATTAAAGTCTTAATTTTTCAAAAATTGTTTTAAAACATTTCACATCAGTATAATTTTTGGGTAAAAATGTGTACGGCAAGTAACGTTTTAAAATGATTTAAAAGTTGTATTAGTTTGGGGAATAAGTTCGTAACTATTTCATATTTTCCTTGTTTTACAACGGTTTTTTCCCTGTTTGACAAAGTGTATGGTATTCCTTCGAGAGTCCTTTCTGCTCTACAAAACTGGGCTAGTCGTCTTTTTGAATAATTCTAATTTTAAATAGTTTTTAAGGCTTAGAAATGGAATATCCAGGAGGTAAAAATCAACATTTTCGACACCTGTTGTTTTTTTGTTTTTCATCGTAGTCAAATGCTGTTGAAGCAGCAAGGGACATTTGCAACATATATGGAAAAGGTGTCATAGGCGAGTCTATAGCACGTAAACGGTTGCAAAGTTCAAAAATATCGATTATGACGTCGACGACTCACCCTTCGGATTGGGAGGGCATGCTGTACTGGGAAATGCTAGAGGGGAATGCCACGATCACCAAGGATCTCTACATAACCCAGCCACATCACGTGCAACAGACTACGCGACTGAAAGGACTCCATCGACAAGGACAAACCATACTCCTTCACGACAACGCCAGGCTCCATCTTGCACAAGTCGTTAAAGCCGCGCTCCAAAGGCTCGAATGGGAGGTCTTTCAGCATCCCCCGTATTCTCCGGATGTTGCGCCGTCGGATGACCATCTTTTCTGCCCAATATCGAAACAAATGTGGGACATTACCTTCGACAATAAAGATGGCTTTAAAAACTGGCTCAACAATTTTTTGATACAGACCAAGCGATTTTTGGCGGAAAGGCATCAACAAATTGGTCCAGAAGTGGGACGAGATCATAAACAGAAACGGCGAACACATAAACGATGAATTGATTGTGATTACTAACGATTTTCTTGAAATAAAAGTCTTCGATGGAAACGCTACGAATTTATTCCTCAACCTAATAAATTTGAAGCCAAATATCATTCCAATATACAATTCCAAATATTATTAGAATTGATAGTACTCGAATGAAATATCCTCAAGTAAATAATTCTCAGACTCAATCTTAATTATTTTGTTTCAAATAAATTTGCTAATATTAAAATAAAATATAAAAGCGAATACATCATTATCATACTCATTGATTTGAGAATTTAAGTAAAAATGATTGATGAAAAAGAAAATAAGTAACAACTGCACTCTTCCTTATATCACACACAAAATGTATTAAAGATGCAAAAAGTAAATAATAACAAAGCTTTCTTGTACATGAATTCAAATACTCAACATGGCATTATTTTAAATTGCTTCATAAAAGCTGAATCATTCTAATCTAGTTTCAGATTTTCAAGAAAAGTTTTAGATTGTAGTAGGAATAAAGTTACCAATGCTGAAATTTTTTTTTTAATTTCACCGCATATTAGAATTGAACTTTTAAATTAATTTTATAAACTAAATCTTTTATCCATTTTAAACAAAACAATTTCATCACATTAAACAGAAGACAATTTGCTTATATACTTATTTTTAAAACATTAAATTTCCTTAAGTTTGAATATATGTATAATCAACACTTTATTTTTGCTTAACAGTTAATCGCATCACATGAAATTGAAAAAATGACTCAAGTAAATATTTTGCGAAAAGATTTTATTTCCCAATGGGCTGAAAAAGCAAGAAGTCACTTCCATTCCAATGGCAGAATTTTGTGCTACTGATGAAGAATTGTCAACAATCACGCAAAAGAAACAGATACACAAACCATTGTGCTAAATGTAATAGAAATGTTTGAGGAAAATGGGTTTCAAAAGCAGAGTTTATATGTAAAAAATGTTTAAATGAATTTTTTGATAATAAACATTTCATTTAAATTGATTTGAAACTATTTTCTTTGCAAAAAAATTTTAATTTTCAAAGTATGAGTCAAATTGGTTCACTTCAGTAAAAATAGGTATACAATCAACATCCGTAAGTCTAATGTTAATGAACCAATTATTACTCTGCATTTCTTGTAGGCTTTATCTTCTTTTTAATCAGTCATATCTTTTTGCAGAAAAACTGATTTTATATCAAAGACTTAAACACAAATTTATCAGAGTTTATTTTTATTTCTATACTAAAATATTGCATATACCTTCAAATAAATCTTTGAAGAAGACAGAAATTCTAGTTTAGGCTGAAGTGAGATAATTAAATATTTTTTATGTTTATACAGACAGGTGAACACAAGATATCTGTCCTTTTGGGCTCTGAACCTCTAAATGCCCTTCCTGAATTTCATTTTATTTACTGATTACATTAATTTAAATTTAAAAACTTGCTGTTGAAAAAAAAAAAAAGCGATCATGCAAAATGAAAAATTTTTTACCGAGTTGTAGCGCTCTCATTTCTGCAAATGAACTTTGAGATTGTTGGTTTCCAGTTCTCATATCAATGTCATTCAGGTTATCTAGATTTGGAAAGAAGAAAATATTTTAAAGAAAAAATAATAATATGGATAAGGAGATGTTTAAAAATTAATTATTAACATTAATTATTAAGAATGTTCTTAACCCCTTCCAGTAAAATGACGAGCATTGCTTGTCATTGTTTTTTCATACCATATAGCACCATGACGAGCTATACTTGTCACACGACTAAAGTTACCGTTAAATATGATAATGAATTCCGTTTAAAATTTCTAGTGAACTGTATTTGGCAGCACTTTTGTCACTTATGCTGATATCATAGATCTCTATCATTTTATTTACCGTTGGTACAAGTTACGACGAAATTGCTGTTAGTTAGAGGATTTCATTCTTATTAGCAGTTAGCTGTAACATCTTTTTTGCTAAAGAAAAACATGCTGTGAGGTAAACACAGTAACTAATAAAAATTGTGCACATTATAAAGATCAAAATCATTGGATTGATTTAGAAAGACGCATCTGGAAATCTGAAGAAATACACATACATGTACCAGATACAGATAATGAAATGCATAATAGCAAAATATTACCAAGAAATTGTAAACATGTGGAAACACTAATACGTGATTTCAGTAAATGTTATGGAATCGTAGGCACATGGATTTGATAATGTGTTAGAAGTAAAGATAATTTATAAGTCTGGTGCAAAAGGTAAAAAATAATATTGGTGAATCCAAAATCATTAAAGATTTTTGAAGAGGTATTTAATATTAATATCCATGTTAATAGCATAATTTTAATTAACAATATGTAAAAATTAGGAACTAAACTAAGTTTTCTTAAATAAAAAATAAATGGTAATTTTGCACACAATGTTTCCTTATTAAATCTTACTGGAAAGGGATAATTAATTATTAAGAACTTTAAAATTTTTGCCCACCTTTCTCTCCATCTGAACGGAACTGTTGCGATTTTCGATTTCGCCCCTTGAAAGTGAAGCGGAATCCAGATAGTTTAAATAAACTTCTTCTATGCTTGTCACCACCAAATTTGTCATCCATTTCCATATCCTAAACATAAACAAGAAGAAAGGAAACACTGTTATATAAATATTAACTATTACTACCTGACTATTTCACAAACTACCATAAAGCTGAAAGAATTTTAAAAAAATTAAAAATTAACAAACTTTCATTATTTTTGATAAAGTGCTTTAATTCCTAACATTTAAAATTTAGGAATAAATATTATATTTATTAATAAATATTTGACCAATTTAAATAAATGAAACACAGTTATATAAGACATCTACAATTAACAATATTATTGCAATTATAAAAGGGGAAAAATATAATTTCCTTACAACAAAATCGAAATATTTTACAATACTTAACATATAACATTTATTTGTGGAATATTTACATCATTTTAATGTTTCTTTTTTTTAAAAGGATTGTATTTATTTGCTAAAATTATGAGTGAATAAGACACTCCAAAACTACATTATTTCTATTATTAATAAACAAAAAGTAAAAGTTCAATTTTTTTTATATAATCTATACTTATAATAAAGCTCAATGTGTGTGTGTGTGTGTGTGTGTTGGCGCTCTACAGGTCAGACGGTTGGACCTACAGCTACCAAACTTGGTACATGTATACCTTGGAGGCTCGGAATGTGCACCTCGGAGCACTTTTTTCGAATTTTTAATTCGAATTTGAATTAATTAAAATTTAAGTGAAATTTTGACGTTTTTCCGCTATAACTTCCGAAAATATTATCGCACAAACATGATTTTAACATCAATTTAAAGATAAAAAAATTAGCTTTCTGATGGTATCAGAGTTTTAATGTATAACTTAAGCCTCGATTTTTAACGAATTTTTAAAGAAATATTTTAACCATGTTTTTTTGAGCACGTGACTGGATAAAATAAAAGAAAACAATGACGGAAGTTCAAATAATAAAAAAAACTATAATCTTAAATCAAGTCTAAAGAAATGATACTTTCAGCAGGAGACTGGATAAAATAAAATAAACATAAAATGTGATATTTTCTAAAAAAATAAATGCAAGGCAAAGGTTTATATAATCGTTTGCAATATCTAAATCATTTACTCAACAAATCTTCTTTATTTATGGTAAACCTGATCGAATTTAGACAGGATATGCATTGGAATTCCGACTTAATGGCATATTTCTATAATCGTTTGCAATATCTGTATCATTAATTCAATAATTTTTTTTTTCCATTATAAAATGTGATAGTTTCTAAAAAACAAAATGCAGAGCCAAGGTTTCTATAATCGTTTGCAACATCTATATCATTTATTCAATATTTTTTTTTCCTTTTTCGCTTTCTTTAAAAAAACACATTTAATATTGAAGCATTACGGAAAAAACATTTTTAATTTCAAGCCAATTAATGCCCGGAATTGCTCCAAGGCTAATGTATATGTGATTTAATTAAAAATTATAGAACGCATTATTCATGGCGAACCAGCTGGTCGAAAAGGCGGCTAGTTAGAAATAGTTATTAGAAAATAATTAGAAAATGATAAAAATAGCATTTTTATCATTATTTTCTCACTAAAATAAAGGTACATTGGATTCCAATTTCAGTTAACACACAATAGCTTCTAGAATTGGACAAATATATTATATCAAATATATTTAATATTACATAAATATTTTTTAATGTTAAAATTAAATCCAATTTATGAGAACCCCAACAAAAATACTAAATATGATAGTGATATATTATATATAAAAGCAAATGTATTACATGCAAAGTTGTAATTTTTCCATATCAAAAATGCATAAATATTACATAAAACAGATTTTGCTTTTAACTTTTTTGCCAAAAAAGTTAAAAGCTAATTCTGATGACAAACTAACCGCATCAGAGTAATTATTAAATACTGCATCAAAATAATAAGAAAATACAGAGTCTTTGTATTTATTAAAAATTAAAAAAATATACATAGATAAAAAAAATTTGAAGTGGTATAGATATTTACATCATGACATACTGTGAACACATGAAATACTATTTAAATCCTGAAAAGAAAACTACAAGACAAAAATTACTTTTAAATTAAAAATAACTTCCATTTGATAGAATGTTAGAAAAAATTAATACCACAACCTTAGAAATAGGTATAGTAATAAAAAGTCTCAAGATAAAACTATATTTCAAATTAACTATAAAGATATTTTACATTACCTAAGATTATTTACATTACCCATAAAAAAATATAAATATCTATATAACAAAAAAATGCGATTTAAATTAATCACTAAAAAATAACTTGGTAACATAACTTGAAAAAAAAATTCTTGATACTGTCTACTTTTATGTTTTAAATCTTTTTATAAAACAAAATTTAATCATTTCCCCCAATAAAATTTTAGTTAAAAACAGCCTTTATGTTGAGCTTTAATAGCAATTAGCACTATTAACAGCCAATTTCAAAACTGCAAGAAACAGACATTTAGTTTTCAACTGGAAAACTGTTTTAACTGAAAAGAAGTATATTTTAAGTTGTTGGATCAATAAGTGTATTTATTGAAAACTTGATGAATTTTTTTAAAAAATATAGTATTTATAATCCTATTATTCATGTTTAGTATTCTACAACACATGATAAAAATAAATTCCATTATTTTATAACTTAATTTGAGTGCATTATATGTACCTAAATTAAATAAAGGATCTATACAAATGTATATTTTATCTCCTTTTGAGGTCTAAAATTTATTGTATAAAACAAGATTCTCGATACTTCATAAACCAACTGGTTTTAATTGCAGTTGAATGGATTTTTTTTATTAAAAATATTACAAGGTCAAATATATTCTAAGTAAAACTGATAAGATCAAATAAGCTTTTATATTAAGACTATATAAAAAATCGGAACTTGTTATTTTCTTAAAAATATATGTGGTAAATTAATTTCACGAGAGGGCACTTCTTCTGGTGTTAACCAGCAGTTAGAGGGGAGAGAGCTTCCTACAGCAAGAGGATAGACGGACGCCCGCCGAGAAGGGTCGCGACCGGAAACAGTTGAGACATGATCCTCTTCAAATAGCCGAAACTGGAATTCTTGTGTTAAAAGAATTCCTCTGCAAATACGCAAGGTGCCAGGCGTAGGTGGGAAAGAGCAACTGAACATATCTACTGTTCATCTCCCTGAGATGGCCATTAATTCTTCATCATTGAAACTTCATTTGTAAAAATCTTTTTTTTTAATCATTCAATAAACGAATAATCTAAACCAATGGACTGATGCATTAAAACCCATCATGCCCAATTACATTTATTGACAAACTCTATCAATAATAATTCCAATATAATTTAAATTTGTAAGATAAAATTAGATACTCTGTATAGTATTATAGTATACTGAGAATGAATTTATGTCACATTTCAATTTCATGTAAATAGATGAGACATTTCATCTCTTTTAAACTTACTGCATAATACATATACTGTATATTATTAGGCTGGGGAATAAGTTTGTAGCGTTTTTATATATTTTTTTGTTTTACAACGATTTCCTTGCTGTTTGACAAAGTGTATAGTATTCATTCGGTAGAGCGTTTCCTGTTCTACAAAACTGGGCTAATTGTCTTTTTGAATAATTAAATTTTTAATTGATTTTAAAGCTTAGAAATGGAATATCCAGGAGATAAAAATCAACATTTTTGACATCTGATCTTCTGTGTTTTTCATGGAGGCCCAAAAGCTGCTAAGCAGCATGGGACATTTGCAACTTATTCGGAGAAGGTGCCATAGGCAAGTCTGTAGCATGGAAATGGTTTATCCAAAGAAGACCATAATCTGCGTTTGGGGGCATGGTGTACTGGGAAATGCTCGAAAGGAATGTCTCGGTCACCAAGTAGCTCTACATAGCCCAGCTACACTGCGTGAAAGAGGCTATGCGACTGAAAAAACCCCATCGACATGGCCAAACCATACTCCTTCACGACAACGCTAGGCCCCGTGTTGCACAAGTCGCAATCCAAGAATTTGAATGGTGGTCTTTCAGCATCTCCCGTATTCTCCGGATTTTGCGCCGTCGGATGACCATCTTTTCAGCTCCCAGTCGAACCATATGAGGGGCGTTACCATCGACAATAAAAAGGGCATTAAAAAGCAGAAAGGGCGATTTTTGGCGAAACGGCATCGACCAATCGGCCGAGAGGTAGGAGGAGGTCGTAAACAACAGTGGAGAATACATAATCGGTTGCTATTACTAATAATTTTTTTAAAATGAAAGTCTTTGATAAAAACGCTACGAACTAATTCCCCAACCCAATATATACATTTTAACTAAAAGTCAGCAATGATTCACAATGAAAAATACAAACCATATCTTCTGTGCTTTTATGGAAGCTGATGGATTTCGATATGGCTCCACTGGAAGCAGCCGGGGCAGACATGCCTTTCAGGAGTCGGGAATTAAAGATATCAGACTGATCTGTGGTGGACGACACAAACGTGCTCTGCGTTCCACTACCAGCGTTTCCGGCCAACGAGACTGCGCGAAACTGCGGGCAAACTTCTTCAGGGCCGAAGTCTTGCAGTTTTCGCTTGGAGCCTCTCTCGCTGGCCGAGTGCTTGGGCTTGAAAGAATCGTTGCTGATGGAAGATTTCGATGTCGCTTTGCAAGAGAATGGATCGAAATCAGCAGTCGGCGTTCCAGACGAAATGGCTGAATCTGTTGATGCGCTGGAGGTGGATGGCAGATTCAGTGTACGAGTCAGGTCCAAGGAGAGGATGTCCACTATGGATGAACGATGAGTTTGTTGTGCATTCTGCATGGATACGGTTTCTTGCAGCGAATCCAGTAGGGTAACACCCGATTCTTGATCCCCGGCGTCAGGCAGTTCGCGAACAGCTAAGCTGACACGACCTGAAGAAATGAAGGACATTCAGTTGCAAGTTATGCAGAATGGTAAAGGAGGTGGGAAAAATGTGGAATATGAAGCAATTTTGAAATTCTTTCAATTAATGACTAACAGATTTCATAAATCATAATAAATAAAAGATTTTTTAAAAAAAGACTTGTAAAAGAAGGTGTTTGTTATCCTCTTAGTTCAATGAATATTTTCTAAAGAATCTCATTCATTCTAAAAATTTAAAAGATATATAAAATATTTATAAAATCTCTAACTCTGTTTAAGTGTATGGTTGTGTGTTGGTATTCTATAAACTGTTTAGACTAGACATACCAAACTTAGCATCTTATTTTCAAGACAAAAAAATGTGTACCAAGAAGCGATTTTTCTTTTTCTTTTTCTTTCTTTTTTTTTTTTTTTTTTTGAAAATTTAATCAACTGTTAATATTTTACTGTGATAGTTTCCAAAATTAATATAGGACAGAACTAATTCTTGCATCATTTAAAAATCATTTTTTTTTCTTTCAATACCAGCGATGTTTTACTGTATAAACATTTTTTTTTAAATATATTTAGTCAATTTCTTAAAAAAAAAAAAAAAATTTGAGCATATTTTACAATAAGAATGGAAGAATACTGAAATAACAAATTTATTCACTTAAGCCAACATTAAAGCTTATATATGTTTCAGTTCTATACTTCAAATTATATCCCATACATGTTACAAATCATTTGCAGCAAAACAGGTTTCGAGAGTCATATTTATTTAATTCTCGTAAGAATCTATAAAGATGAAAGTTTTTATTGAAAATTTTATTAATGTGACGAAAAAAATTTAATTTGTTATTTTGTTTTAGATTTAAAAGATTGCCTTTTTTTAAAAGGCTAGAAATAGCTAAGTATATCTTTGAAAAAAAAAAAGACAAGAAAATAGAAAATAAGAGAAATGCATTGTAAAATGAATAAAATGACATAAAGCTTCTAAAAAATCATGAATTATATATCAATCAAATATTGAGACTAAAGATATCACTGAAAAAATTGAAACCAAGTCACACAAAATAATTAAAATTTTAATGATCATTAATTTTGGCAAACTTTCTGGTTGCCAAAGGCATTAGTATGCAATAAAAATAATACCTATACGATGAACAGCTAGAAAGCAATGCATTAAGAAATAAACGAAAAAAAAAAAAAAAGGATGGGAATGATGAAAAGAAAAACTTCTGACGATAGTTGATTCAGCGAAATTTTGCGTACATTTTACTCCAGTTAAATAATTTAATCGAATAATATTAAATTTCGTGCCCATGGTTCTTCAGTAATTCATTATATTTAGTAATTGATGCAATAATTACTAATGATACTGATATATAAAATATTTTGGTAAAAATTTTAAGCAACATTTTTTTTAATATGGCAAGTTAGCAAGATCTAAAAGAGGAAAGAAAAAAAAAAAAAAAGATTACCATTTAGCTGATAAGAATAGCAAAACAATAAGCTTGCAAACAATTCTCACCTAAACTTTGCATACTACTTAGGCTTTCTTCGTGGGCTGCTTGACTGTCCTCAGGATCAATAGGGTCCCTGTAAAAAAGATATATATGTATGCATCTACTTATTAAGCAATTGCCTAAATCAGAAATTCAAAGCTTTAGAATATTATCTACGAACAATAAATGCAGATATTAAAAGTCTATTAGATAGCTTGGATAGTGACAAATTATTCTGTTCAAACAGATGACAGACTGACAATTTTTTACTAAGCAAAAATAAGACAAAACCTAATTTTTTTTTCTAAAAAAAAATCTGAAATTTTTAACAAAACAAATCTTATAAAAAAACAAAAACAAATCAACTTATTAATCAAAAACTTATAATCAGTCTTATTAAAAAAATGGAGGTATGAGATTTAAGGGCCATTTGGCAAATAAACTAAATTAACAGTATTTCATAAAAGTTTATTCTGATTTTTTTTCTGATACTAATATCACTTTTTTAATAAAAGGATAAATATACATAGTTTTTTCCCCCCATAACTGTCCCAAAAGTACTGCTCAAGGCAAAATAAATTTCATAACACTAGATTCTAAGTTATACCTAATATAACATATAAGTAAATATTTTACACTGAAAATGGTTCAGAAACCTCTGAATTTGTATTTGCACTTTCAGCATTATATACAAATTAACAAGAGTCAACTTTCTGTCTTAAATATCCTCAATCAAATGCTAATAAACATATCTGATTTTGCTTCAAATTCAAATAAAATTTCTAAAACTAATTACATTTTAAAAAAATAAATTTTATGATTTATTCTATGAAGAATAAAAAACAGGTGTGCAAATCTATTAAAATATTTGTGCCAACTTTTATTTAAAAAGAAAAATAAAGCGATTTTCTTACACATTGCAAGTATTTTCCATATCCATACATAGCAGATCAGGAACTTTAAAGCAATCTGAATCAGAATCATACATAGAAATGTTCTCTCTCATGTCTCCTGAAAAATTAACATAATTTTAATTAGTTTTCAATTGTGATAACTTGCGTTATAATGAAATGTAAAATTTTATTCATAATGTGTTATTTTTTAATGTGTATACTATATTTTACTCAAAAATATTTTATACACATTAAACTATTTAAGTTTAGTAAAAAAACATAAAAAGAGAGAGAGAATAGGAATTATATGAATTTATAAAGGGATATAAATGATAAAATTCAAAATAAAAACAATCACATTTTAAAACTGCTCGTATGAGAAATAATGAAATCCTTTAAATAAGCATTACCAAACCATTACTAATGTGATCATTAAAAAACATATTGAGACCAAGGTTTTTCTAAACTATGTATGATAATCCAATGCAAGGCTGTGCAGATATATATTTGAATTGATAAAAAATAAACCAATATGATAAATTTATACTGAGTGACAGCAGTTACAATTTTTGAAATGAGACATATGCCTCATCTTAAACAGAAGAATTTTTTTTATAATGATGCAATTATTCACAAATTGAATCATGAGAAATGTGCGACATACATTTTTTTTTTTTTTAAAACTCTACAGAATAGACTACAGATGCCACTAATGAAAGGTTTTTAAGATTTTTAAAAATACATTTAATGAATTAAAATTAATATAGAATTAATAAGATTAAAATTTATTTAACTTTTAATTAATACTTTTGAAGCATATCACAAAATAAAAACCATTTTAAAACCAATTTAAAGTTCAAGAATTATTAACATTTGACATGAATTTTATATCTATGATATATGTCAAATTAAAAAAAAAACTATGCAATAAATAACTACTATTCATTTGTTACTGAAATAGTCAACAGTTTTAATGTGGAGTCACTTCCACAAAATAATCTTCCATTAAAATTAATTAATATTTCAAAAATATTTAAATTTTAAAATTTTTGCATGCTTTTATTTCATTTTTAGTAGAAGCATCTCCTACTTTCTATAATATTAATTGAAAATTTAAAAAAAGCATGATTTAAAAATAAGGGAAATTTCAAAAATATTTATATTTAAAAAAATTTTGCAGGTTTTTATTTCATATTTAATAGAAACATCTTCTACTTTCAATAATATTGATATAATTTTAAAATTTTAAAAAATGATTTAAAAACAAGGGGGAAAATTTATTAAAAATGCAAATGGGTAAAGTAGATATTACTTTTTAAAAAATTATAGCATTATGTTGTTCCAAACAAGGGTTCTGGAATCCTTCCAATGAATTTTTGAAATGCTCTACAGAGCAGACCAGAGTATCTGCATTTATTTCTGAGATGATTTGATGCTACTAAAGAAAGGTTTTAAAGATTTTTGAAAATACATTTAATGAATTAAAATTAATATTAATACAGAATCAATGATATTAAAATTTATTTTTTACTAAAAATTTAATTTGCTATTTTGTTTTCCATTTTGACTTCACATCTATTTATACTTTCGAAGATTATAGTCCCCCCCTTTATATACAAGTAAAGAAAATCATTTTTGTAATTAAAATAGGAAATAGTTTTTGGAAATAAAATAGAATAGTAAATAAAATAGAACAGTAAACTAAATAAAATAGAATAAACTAAATAAAACAGAATAGTAAATTTATAGTTAAAATAGGATTTTTTTTAAAAAACCCCCTTGCTCTATTGAGGAGGAGGGTATTCATAACAAAGCATTTGTTTACAGAACAAGAATAATAGAGTTTAATTATTAACAAATGTACACTAACTAAACTTGAAAAATGCATTAGAGGAAAAAAAATACTTCATAATGAGATAGAAATAAAGCAAAAATATCAGATAATACTTAAGTAGATTTATTTGTTTTTATGCAATAAAGTGTTGATTACAAAGTATGAATCCAATCTCCACTACTAAATGTATTAAATCTAGCTAACATTTATTTAAAAGTGGAGTATTACACAACTAATTTTAGTAACAAATAATAAAAAGAAAAATATTACATGAACTATAAAGAAAGGAAACATTTGCAAAAAGGAAATATTCATCAAAATATCTAGACATGTAAAAAAAATTTATCATTACTTTCTGGGAACATGGATCCGTCAAAATTTGTTTGTTCTCTGGAATAGTTATCAGATGTGGGCATTTGTTGAGAATTCATGAAAACTGGATTGTCACTGGTGCCAAACGCCTCAGATAAAAATGGATCTAATAAAGAGAACAAAAAAGTTATTTTAAATTCAAAGAAAGAGAGAGATCCAATAGTACAGTTTTATCTAAATATTAACTAAAGACAGCTAGCACAACATTTTCACAATAAACAAATTATTATATAGATTAGAGAAGATATCCAGTATAGTTCTTAAGACAACATCTTCAGCGGGAATTAAATATTTTACTGAAAATATTATTCCCTTTGTGTACTCTAAAGACTATACTATAAGGGGCCAAAAAGTCCAAAATTAACATAAATTTTATATTAAAAACAGGTTTTTTACTTTCCTAACATGGTAACAAGAAATTAGTTTGACTGAAATTCAGCTTGTGGTATAGAAAAAAATAGCAAAACATACACTGAGTCAGTTTCAGACTATGTTTCTATAAAATGAAACATAGCAAAAGCATTTTAAACAGGAGAGACAATGAAAATAATATTAATAAAAAAGCAAAACTCATCCTTACACAGGGTGCGACAGAGAAACTGGCAAGAGATGATGGCAGTTTAGTTAAAAATATTAAAATTCTTTGCCTTTTTTTTTTTTTTTTCTTGAGCCTTATGTCCGCTGAACTTTGCTGAAATTTCTTTCGCAATAAAACTAATAATTGTGTACCAACTATATAAAATCAGTGAATTATAGTTATGAAAGACCTTATTAGCGTGTAATCTTTGCTTATTTTTTGGGGTGATTAATCGCTGAGACATAGTGAAAATTCAATTATTAAAAGAATATATATTTTGATATATATTTGGATTAACTTATTTTGAACAACAAAAATTAAAATCTGACACAAAACTACAATTGTAGTCTTGAGATCACATACAAAATTTTGTTTATTTAAGCCATTGTGTTTACATTCCATATGACAAAGTAGTCTTATAATAAGATTTCACATATTTCCATTTTGTTACAACACAGCATTTTAGATGCTAAACGTTTGCATAATTTTTATCTAACTCCTTATATTTTGAAATTGCTATATTCAATTGTACTCAGTCAGAGTTTCTATGAAACCACTGCATTCAAAATTTGATAGAAATCTAAACATTTGAAGTAAAAATCATATATCCTTTTAGCTCAAATCATCCTTTAGTTATGTTCACAGATATACATAATTCCAAAACTATGTTTTTCAGCTTTAAAGAGATCTGAAATGTAGGGGCATCAAAATTTTAAGTTTGAATTTTTTGATAATCACAATGTTTTCTCATTGAATGTTTCATATATGAAAACTAGAGATTTAACAACTTTATAATATATATAATTGAGCACTAGTTATTATAAACACTATCACATTATTCACTATATATTTATATTTTCTAAGTTTTAATTATTGATTTGAAGTTTTAAATTAGAATACTTCTATCAAATTTTGAATGAAATCAATTTATAGTAAGTTTAGTTGTCTGAATGCAAAAGAATAATATCATCTCTGAAAAGATAATATCTTGCAAACATTCTAATTAGAGGCAAATAATCAAATACAAATAACATGCAAAATCAGTAATTATTTAATAAATAAATGTAGCTGAAATTTATGTCTAATTTAATTAATTCATTCATTATAGAATATTTTTAGAATAATTTATAACAAGTTGTAAATTATTCTAAAAATATTCTATACTTAATTGAAACTTTAAAAAAATTACATAAAATACTTTGTAAAAAATATGGATATTTCAAAATTATAATCATTTTTTTTAAATTAATGCTATTTTACCTCTCATCGCATCAGAATCCAAGATATCTTTTCGCTCCATTCTCATATCATCTGTGCCAGTTGCCGATTCCCCATCCACTTCTGATCTAGCAGTGTCATCTGATCGAGCAACACTGGCTGTGTCATCCGTATCAATGTCCTGGAGCCTCTCAGTATCGGAGGCCAGGACATCAGTGCTCCAGGCATCACTCTGACTCGCAGTTTCTGAAGTATCCAATAACGCTCGATCCAAGCAACTCTGAAAAAGTGTTCAAAAGTGTTACAGCTTTGAAGAATTAATTCATATTGAAATTCAAGTAATATCAATAAAGTAAATCAAGCTGATAAATAATCAGCCAATGAAATAAATCAAGCAGATAAATAATCAACTAACAAAAAAAATAAAGCTGATAAGTAATCAACTAACAAAAAAATGAAGCAGATAAATAATCAACTAACAAAAAAATGAAGCTGATAAATAATCAACTAACAAAAAAAAAATGAAGCAGATAAATAATCAACTAACAAAAAAAATGAAGTAGATAAATAATCAACTAACAAATAAATGAAGCTGATAAATAATCAACTAACAAAAAAATGAAGTTAATAAATAATCAGCCAAAAAAAAAAAAAGGGTCAGACACAATAAAAACTCAACTGCCAATAACATCGCCACTAAAAAGCAACAAAATATCTTTCACCTCAACCCTCACTGGAGGGGGAGTATTGTGGTGGAAGCTTTATAACATCCTCAAGACTGAGTGATCAATTTGAGTCTAGTGGTCATGTCATTTGGCCACAAACCGTACGATCGCGAGTTCGATCCTAAATATCTCCAAACAGCAACATATGTATCCCAAAGAAGACCACAGGTCTGTTAACAAAATAACATGAACACTCTTACAATCACATCCCAGTCATCAGTGTTTCTATAGGCGATAGCTAGGCCCGAACTCCTGATCTTCTGGTTTGGAGCCAGTTAGCATGACCACAAGACTAAAAGTGATCATTCTAACAGGATTAAAAAAATATATATATCATTTTTTAAAATACATCAAAATGGTGATTATTTTCATAACGCTATGAAAGAAACAGCTTGTTCCAGCTCATTACTGTTTTGAGAATTATTTAATATTGAAATTCATATTTGAGAATACAACTTCGCAATTATATTCCATTAGTTTTTTTTTAAAATTATTTTTAAATATTTCTGACTAAAATATTACTACGGTTACCACAGCAACACCACAATACAGTAAAACCTCTTTATTCATGGGGTATATGTTCCACAAATTAAGTGAATACAGAATGCTAATTTATATGGGATATGTTCCTAGGTGACAATATTATATATATATATATATATATATATAATTGAAGTTTTTGAACATTTTGATTTATTATCTTAAGGCTTAGGCAATGGTTTGAAAAATTTTGTCATTTTCTCTTGCTTGGCAGTGTTTAAAAGCTCCTTCCATTCAAACTGATACACAGCAGTCGCATTAGCTATCTTAAAAATAAGACTTCGTTCCATAGACGGATCAATGTTCATAAAGAAATCACAAAGCTCATTTGCCATTCTTCAACCTTCACTCAGATTTTTCAAATGAAATGTCACGTTTCCAGTGCTTGTTAAAGCCTCTTCTTCAACGGGCTGTGAATTTAACATTTCCTTCAAGTTGGTTTCAGTCAGATCTTCATCTTGCAATTCAAACAATTCCTGATTGTCATTTGATTCTATCTGTTTGAACCCATCTCGTCCTATTCCATTCGTGATTCGGCTATGTTTGCAGTTTGCATTTAACAACATACTTTAGACAAAGTTACAATAAGATCTATTTTACTTTTTTTTATTAGTTCATTTGACAAAGGATATTGGGTTGGATACCTATTGGAATCCTTTTATTATGATGTATGTACTTATTAGATCCATGAATAAAAAAATTTTCAGCCTCGAATATAGAAATTGGGTTGCATTTTTTAAATCCGTGAATAGTGAAAACGTGAATAAGGAGCTTTTACTGTAAATCTCATGCCACGTAATTTACAACAAATCAAGTTATTATAGCAGTTAACAATCGAAAATATTATTATATTGAATTGACAGAAAATATTGAAAATAATTTATCATCGAGCTTTACAGTCATGTTCTGGCAGGAAGAATAGTATGCCGTTACAAAAGCATTTATCACCGATTATCAACAAAAAAGGTTCAAAAACATAACAAGTATCAGAATTTCTTTAAAAAATTTGAAAATCAGCTTTTAATCTGCAAATCAATAAGAGTACCTGTGACATCTGTGATGATATATCAGACTGTTCCACTGTTTCAGAATCGCTCGCAAGAACATCAGTGCTCCAAGTATCACTGACCATTGATTTCGTTTCATCTCCTAAAAATGGTAATTATTAATATTATAACATGGAATAATTTAAATGCATTTTTTTTCATATCAAAATAATTAAATGCATTTGACTGAGGAAGTTAGTAAAACACTTCCAACAAATACCTTCCATCATGGGATGAATTTCAAACTTGCCAAATTTATCTTCGATATCTTCTTGGTTTTGTTTGCCATTGGGAGGCACTAAATCGAGAGGTCTCTGCTCACGGTCTTCACCTTCAAGTTGAGACGATGGAGTGTCTCGGCCACTGACGTTTGGAGTTCCTCGGCCACTAGGAAAAGTTTCAAGAAATATCAGTCTGCTTATGTGTATCACAGTAAAATTTACTAACCAAAGAATTAGAATTCATTACTTATATTCCTCTGAACAATCTTATGTCTGTATTATGTGAAAAATGAAATGTTTGTATCAATGTCTTTTTCTTTCCTCGTTAACATTTATTTGGAACGTGCTATTCAAACATTCGTGACTTGGTGGATGAAAATCCCCATCCAAATATTTTTACCTTTTTGAAAGAAATGGGCCTTTTCCATCTTATTTAATAAGAATTTTTTTTTATCTTCGAATATATAAATTCTTACAAATTTCGCGCTTTTTTTAAGTCTTCAGAACTGTACTGTATCTCTTCAACCGTATGTTTGACGCAGTATGGCCAGACACGGCTCTTGTACCACAAAATCCTAACTAACTAACTCTTTCTTTGTTTTGAAAATATCAAACACAGTTTTTGAATCAACAACTTTATTAAATTTCAACTATAAGAATGTGCATTTTAAGTAATTAAATTATGTGCTTAGCATCATAGTTTTAGCTACGGCAAGAATAATTTATTATATTAGAGACGAGTTGTTCAAGAATGGAAAAAACATCAAAATGAACAAACTGTACCAGGTCACCACTTTCTGAAAATGTCCTTCTTATTTCAATACGGAAGTTTAAAAAGAAAGAATAGTTTTTTTTTTTCATAATTTCAAAAATTTATTACAGCATTTACTTAAAAAGATGTAGGTTTTTTTTAAAAAAAATGCAATGCAAATACTATATAGGGAATTCTTTAAAACTTTGACTGCCAAGTATGAGAAAACTTGTAGATTGCGTTCTTTTCTAGGACTCCAACTACGAGTTACCTTGTACTGCGTTTACTTGCCAATTTTGTGAAGCCACGAATAAGCTTGTGGTATATCAATGCTCATACTGATGGATGGCTTCTGGGGAAAGGACAAAAAAAAATCAATGCTGGCTTGCATGAACAGAAAATTCATTAAATGAACAAAAAATAATTAATTATAAAAACGAGTTCCAATGAGCAAGAGTCATTTTAGGCCAGATTTCTGAAAATTGATGTGACATTCAACATGTTAAAAAATAATTTTTATAGACTTAGTATTTTAATTATTTTGCACTAAAATGGAAAAGAGTAGAATGAAAAATGTTCAATAAATACTATGGCTTTTTAAGTACATGTATAGGTTTAAAAAAATGTTTATACCTAACATTTGCAGATACCATATCGGACAAATTGTCATTTTCATTCTCGTTTTCCAAATCAAGTGAAGAAGCCACTGAATGATTAGAAGCAGCTTCAGACACAGCTTCGAGATTATCACTGGTGCCTGGAATAACAAATTTCAAAAAGTAAACAATGCAGAATTAATGATTAATTGGAAAAAAATGTATATCCTAAACTGAAGTCAACAATAATAACAACAAAAAAAACCATTACTAAATATAATGAGCAAGTGTATGTTCCAGTTTTGTAAATGAAAAATAAAAGACCTACACATAATTATGTATATTAACAATTACTAGCATTTAGATGGTCAGAATTTTTTAATAAATACAGAATGACAAAGTTGAATGGTTTTTCTATCAAAGTACAATGAAATATATGCCAAGAATTTCATTTCGTATCGAAAAACAAAGCTTCTTGTTACATCTAATAAATCAGTAAATAAGAATTGGTGCTTTCGCCCATCCAAATAGCAATCCTTTTAATACATCACAACATAATCATCATCATACATCATTTAATACATCATACATTATTTTGACAACACATCCATACAATATGAGAAATTAGGAACCTGGATGGTGGGTGGTGGCTCTAATGCCACTTGGTCATACCCAGCCCAAATAAGATTTAGCTCTTACAAATGAAGGCAGAGGTGTGCGCCTTTCATTGTGAACAAGCACCGTTCAGGTGAAAGGACGACTTGGCTCGAATATATACAACACAACCCTTTTTAGATGGTGGTGAACTCATTCATCCATCTGCAAGTCAGAAATTAGATCCAACTCATTCCTGATTCAGTACCCCCAGAGGTTAGGGGAACTTGGAGGACCTATTGAACGTGCCCCCACTGCCATGAGCCAACACGGCGGTCTTTGGCCGAGACGAGGACAGAACTCGCTGCTTTTCGGTTACGAGACAGACGCTCTACCAACCAGGCTACCGCGGCCCTGCTGGAATCTGGGATAAGTAATACCAAATTCAATTCATTCTACTAAGGAAAACTTTCATGAGCTAGCTTCTCATTATTAAGAATATGCAAGTAATTCAATAAATTAATAAGAGAGGAATTTTAGATTCTCAGGAAAACACTGCTTTTTTATAGTGAAGTTAAATTTTAAAAAAGACAACTGATTATAGCGAAGAATTAAAATGAATATGTGTGTTGACACTTTAAAAGTGCAACTATTTGACCTACATACACCAAATTCGACATATGTATAGAGAATGAGGAACTCGAAGGGATTTTTCTTTTGAATTGGAATTTTAACTAAAGTAAACTAAATTTTAGTGTTTCCCAGTCAATTTTCAAAAAATGTTATCACAAAAAGTAAACTTTATATCCTTTCAAAATTGAAAATTTATATACATCTTTTTTAATGATACTAATTTAATACTTGTGCAAATTTTCGCTGAATTTTGGGAATTAAAAAATATATTTTATTGCTGGTCTCTAAAAAATAATTTAAATTGTTGTATTGAAGTTTAAACTGTTTGATTAACTATTTGATCATATGAT
>JAPMOQ010020110.1:44585-74833 GCA_026543055.1 Argiope trifasciata | reverse complement strand
GCCATACTCATTAAATATTAATATTTGAGGAATTTTATAATGATTTAATAAATCTTCTTAAATAAGATTTGAATCTTTCCCAAAATTTAGATTTTGAACATTGGGAACATTTTTTATATTTTCTTAATTTTTAATAATATTCTCTCATCTTTCTACATAAGTTATTTTGTACGCAATTTTCAGTTTAAGTTCTTTGCTATTTGTAACAGGCAGAGATACTCCTGATCTCACTATTACAGGTGCTAAGCTGAAATATGTATAAGTGTTTTAGAAAGAATGTTGCTTAACTATAGGAGAACTACTAAATAAATTTTCCGAAGGATTCCATACTGCTTTAAAATTGTAAAGGAATAATTTCAGAATTTATAGGACAGACCACACAAATACAACAAATATCAAAATAATGTTGAAATTATGATATTTCAGTTCAAATGCCCCTGGACAGAGAAATCAATCTTTTGAAACCTTTAATCTAAAAATGATAGCCAAATAAAATTATAGTAATAAAACAAATCAATATATATTTTTTTTAAAAGTAATCAACAGTATTAAAGTACTCTTCAATTTGCATATTTACATTCATTACCACACTATTGCATTTATAAAACTAAATTATTTTACAAAATGTGGGTGAGAAAAATGTAGGTACAGAGAGATTAATCAATCCTTGATGATGCAGCAATGTTAATTATATATATGTGTGTGTGTGTGTGTGCATCATAGCATGTGAATATGCTTTTAAATTTTTACAATTTTAGAATGAATTATTATTAAAAAAGAACAAATTGTAGAGAAACAAGAACAATTTATTAGAAATTTTTCAAATTTCTTTTCTCTACATAAAATTTAATATTTAATTTTGATAAACTTATTTCATTTAACATAAAAATAGCTACATTTCCTCAAACTAGTTTAAAAATGCATAAAAACTTTAAGTACATATTACAAAAAATAATAATAATACAATAGCATTAATATTCATAGCACAGCATGTTGAAATGATTAATATAGCTTTCTCATTAGTATGATATAACTAGCCTAACAAGAGGATCGATTTAATGAGTGCAGATATTTGATATCCAAATGGCTGAGAAATGTTGTGCTTCTGTACCATGATTCACAAGACTTAATGATTTTAGGTAGGTGTTGAACATAATAATTGATAAGGTATTTTTCATGGTTAATTTTTCAAATGTTTTTATATTTCATTAAAGTTTTTTTTAAAAAATTAACAATATAACTATGATATTTCAAATAGTCAACTGCTTATTTATTGACACTAAACACAAATATTGAAAAATATTCAGTGATTAACAAAAAACAGATTAAAAAAAATATATACTTTTCTAATTTTTTAAATGAAAAAAAATTAGAAAGCTTTTAATATTTAATAACAATGAAATAAGAGAGTTTAAATAAATTTTAAGTATTTCTGGAAGTTTTAATCATCAATAGTTCGAAATGAAAATTTTTAAATAATCAAGGGCAAAAGGCTTTTAAAATTACTTTATCCTCTGTTAACATTCCTGGGCAATCAAAATCAATACCCAAAATAGGTACAACCAGGACGTCCTCCAACTGTGTTTTAGCTGCTACGGTAGCATCCACTTCTGGCGAACCATTCATTTCATCAGCATGGTTATCGGAATTTAACATCATATTGCTCGGTAATTTTGAACTTTTACGACCAACTGCAATCAAAGTGAATATGAAAATAATGCTTAATCAACATAAAGAAAAATTTAGATTTTATTAACACACTAGCTATTACCCACGACTCTGTTAGCGTGGAAATTTTTATGTATATGTACGAAAAATTATTAAATAAGAACAAATAAAAAAAATTACACCTAATCTAAAAATGTTACATTTAAAAGTGTAAGCATATATGAAAAATATACAACATAAATACAGTTTAATAACAAAAACACACAACTAACAAAAACAATTTATTTACATTGTAGACCCAAAGTAAAACGAAACAGCCAATCAAATTCAGTCAAATCGCTTGTATTTATGGATCGCTATGGAGTTAGCTACAACAGTATTATACACATCATTTTTAAACTTTTAATATAAAAGGAAACACAGTTGTCAACAATCACTCGTGAACTTTCAACGCCATTTGGCATAACGCACATGTCTGACTTTCTGACGCCAGTTGGGGTAATGCAATGCAGATTAGAAATGTTTTATTTCCTTTATTCTGTTTTCTTTTCATTTAAAAGTACTTCAGAATGCATCCGAAAGATCAATTCCTTCACAACATCTGATTTTAAATACATCAAACGCTAAGGAAATAGAATTGTTTGAAATTCTTTTAACCCTAACCACATTTCTATTGGGCAAAAATACCCGGAGCCTTACTTATCTTTGGCGGGATTTGGCCTCAGCGTTTTGGCGTCAGTTAGTTTTTAATGAATAAAAAAAATTAACTACTCAATGAACCGGCATAAAATGTAGCCTATGTTCTATTCCTGACTCTAATCTATCTTTGTGCTGAATTTCATCCCATTCCGTTCAGCCGTGATTGAGTAACAAGCATCCATCTATCCATCCAAACATTCACATTTATAATATAAGTATAGATTCATAGCAAGCCACCTTTGGCGATCAGCTAGTTAAATAAAAATAGTGGCTATGTTTAAAGAATTTTACAACTAATTTTAAAGAATATGTGTTGTACTTTACAATGAATTAAATTTCTCACGATGTTCATGATTCTCCCAAAAAGTATTTTCAAATTGTATTCTATGACAGACATCAAAGCTGCGTTAATTGCTAGCCTTTTACCTAATTTGGTTGTTGCGTAAGGGAAACATTCTACTAATGTCGACTTCCAAGTTATGTTTGTACCAATTTCAGTTTGACTGATGTCACATGATTTGATCCACAGACAGTCAAAAAATACACTTTTGTTATTCTTTGTAAGATAAATGAAATATACAATATATTGATAATGGAAACAAACTTAGTACCTGGATTATCACTTCTACACCTTATATAATACAACCTTATATAATCATTCTGACTAAAATGCTTGAATTTTAACAACCCAGAGAAGTATTTTTTAACCAAACATACAATACGTGGAAAAAATTAAAACAGTGTATAATAACATACCTTAAGTTAATTCACAAATGAAACTTTTAAGCAGATCTCTGTTAAAAGAAATCGTTTACTCACAGATATGAAATCTTTAGATATCATGGTAAATTTTTATTAATAAATTAATACTACACTATAAGTGAAAAATAATTATATATATATATATATATATTGAATTTACTTTAAATAATAAAAAATAGACAATGATAGGTTTTTTTGTTTTCAAATACACAGCTCAATTTAAATCAGGACAATTTGATAATTTCCATCTCAAAAATGTGACAAAAATAATGTGGAGCTCATAAAACTTTCAACATTGACACTATCTCAGAATTTCTATAAATAAATAAAAAATTGTAGGTATATTTATCTATTGAGGCTATGCAGTGTACATCACTGAACCCTAAACCCATCAAATTAAGGACAAGTAAATTTTGTAAGGTGAGAATGAATACCTTGGAGTAATTTTTTTTAAATTTAAATAATTAAGGGATTTTTTTGAAAATTTTTTTAGAATTATTATTATGCAAATACAATTTATACGTCATTTAAAACTGTAATTAAATGACGTAAACTAACTGTAATTTTTTTTTAATTAAAAAAAAACACCTTTAAACAAAGCTTTTTTTTTGGTAAAAATACTTTATATTTCTACAAGAAAATTTAAATCCAACCCATACAAATGTATAGTTATTTCTGATTTAGTTGAAAAGTATTAAATGAAAACTATTTTATTATTATTATTTCCTATTCCTTAGCAATAGTAACTTTTATGAAATTTTGCTTCCTTTTCTTCTCTTACCAATTTATTTTTGTATGTAGAATCTATTTACTGTTTAATTTTTTTTTATATCATCATGTTATAATGCTGTTAATATGTTATTAAGCATATTTATATAAATAAAATACACAATTTTCATATTTAAATTAATTCCAAATAATATATAACAGCTATCCCTTGCTTATCTTCAGTTGATTTACATATATTAAATGAAAATAAGGACATGGCTAATAAAATTACATTGCTTAAATTTTTCACTATTTCATGTTTAGAAACAACTAATATTTCTAGCAAAAGGTGGCTATTTATAATTATCATTAAAAAATATAGAAGTAATTAAAATATCCTTTAGGTATATAATTTCCTTAAAAAAATCAATACTTGTCCTAGGTTTTTTAATTACGATTAATCAATGTTCTAATTAATATCATGAAGTTAATGAACCATATTTGTGAGACTGAAATGGAAAATCCCTTTTCTCACAAAATATACAAGAAGAAGAAGTCATTTAAAAATCAAAGATAAGTAATAAACATATAAAATTAATATTATAAAAAAAGAAAAAGGAAATAAATTTTATACCTTTACCAAGAAAGCTCCTTTTCGTAGATGGTGTCATCGGCTGATTGTCAGAAGAATTTGAAATTATTCCAGGACTTCCGAGATTTCCATTTTGCATAGAAGGACCATTTACTTGAAGTGCTGGAAGATGGTTTACCATTGTATATAAAGTTTTTTTCAACATCGGATCTGAAGATTCAGCCTCGATAGTTTTCAAAAAGGACACCTAAAATAATTCAACTTATTACTAACATATTAACATTTTTTTAAAAGCTTGCAGGATATGGATCATTAAATTTAGCAGTGATATACAGATATAAGACAACAGATTGATTTGACACATGAGAGTATAAGCATGTCCAATCTCATAAAGTTAGAAAAAAGAAAAAATCCTGTGATGATGAATAAGAGGCAAAGCACATTGATGCCAATAAATGGAATAGTGAAGCAAAGTATTCCAATGTTAACAATTCCTGTAGATTTCCGTAATGGAAGAATAGAAAGTAATTGCAAAT
This sequence comes from Argiope trifasciata, assembly GCA_026543055.1. Classification (NCBI taxonomy): domain Eukaryota; kingdom Metazoa; phylum Arthropoda; class Arachnida; order Araneae; family Araneidae; genus Argiope; species Argiope trifasciata. Next base: position 69,868 of record JAPMOQ010020110.1, on the reverse strand, counting down.
GATCCATGCAACAATCATTTGATAAAATGTTTAGCAAGTTAGAATGCTATCACCATTATAATGCAAACAGTAAAAAAATGTCTTATAAGTAACTTTAAGGCATTATAAACAATTTGATTTATTTTTATTTTTGGGAACCTTGAATAATTTATTACATGAAAAATTACAAAATTAAAGCAAAATACTCAAATAATTCACTGTTGGAGAATCAGTAAATTTAAAAATATAATTAATGAGTAGTTATAATAATATGTAACTATCATATGTAGAAAAACAATCAAGAGCTAAAATTACCATTAAAAACCAACATGTGGTTGTTGTTTTTTTTATTAATATGTAAAATTGTCTGTAAAAAGAAAGGATTCTTCTATCTAAAAGTTAAAAAAAAATATGTGAAAGTTATGTAAATAATTTTGTTTGTTTTTGCTTTCCATTAGTATTTCCCTAAACTAAGGAATACATTTTTTCACTCAAGATTCATGAAATCTTAAATATTAAAGAGTCCAACAGCACAAAGAAAATACTGCTCATAATTGGACAGTATGGTAAAAGATTTTTTTTTTTTAATACGAAAGAAAATATATGTATCAGGATAAATTATAAGTACTTTTATGACCTTTATATAAGAATAATCAGAAATAGGTAGCCTTTAATGCCACTACACATCATGAATGCTCTAGAGTAGAGGTGTCCAAACTACGGCCCGCGGGCCAAACCCGGCCCGCCAAATGATTTTATCCGGCCCGCAGAGGGTTTTAAAACATAATGATGCTTTCGCCCAAACCTTTTCATTTTCAAAAAGGTATATCGAAAACCTACGTGGCCAACAAAATGGAGTTGTTGAACTTGACCAAACACAAATGTCTATCGCGCTGTAAAGTTATAAGACTAAATAAAAAAATATATTTCGGTAACTCAAACCTAAAAGAAATTTTATAAAGAAAATAATTTTATAAAGAAAAATTTCAAAAGCGATTTTCTGATTTGGACATGAATTCAAAAGATATTCGGCTGTTCCAAAATCCATTTGATTGCAACGTTGCTGAAATTTCAAGCCAGCTTCAAATAGAAATTATTGATCTTCAAGCAAATGAACAAATCAAGGACAAATACAAGGAAGGAAACTTAATAGATTTTTATAAATATTTGGATGCAAAAGAGTTACCAAATTTGAAGAAATTTGCTCGTAAATTCATTTCAATGTTTGGGACTACTTATGTGTGCGAACAAACTTTTTCTCGAATGAAGTATCTCAAATCAAAATATAGAGCAAATTTATCTGATGATCATTTGCAGTCATTGCTTATGATTGGTGTAACAAATTTTGATCCCAACTATAAAGATATTCTTCAACAAAAAAAAAACAGTTTCATCATTCGCATTAGAAGTTGCATGAAAATATTTAAATTTATATAAAATAATTATATAATTATACTTTGTTTGTTTAGTATTTTGTATTTTCAATTAACAATAAAATAGTATTAATTAATAGCATTTAATGCTACTTTACTCATAATGATATTTTTCAATTTGTATATACATGTGGCCCGTATAACATGGATCTAATTTCGATCTGGCCCGTTCCGCAAAAAGTTTGGACACCTCTGCTCTAGAGAAAACAGCTAGATTTAAAATACATGCAACTAGATGTTCAGAATTTCTTTTATAGCAACATTAAACCAGAAGAAGCAATTATTGCTGCTCTGATGAATTAATTAGTCCTTTTTATATACAAAAAAAGTTTAATTATTTTTTAAAAGAATAAAATAGCAAACTCCTTAAGAATTAAAAAAAAATCTCCTTAAAGAATAAAATAGCAAACTCCTTAAGAATTAAAAAAAAAAAACTCCTTAAAGAATAAAATAGCAAATAAATAAATTTAAAAAAAACATTCATAGTTTATATAAATATATATTATATATTTTACATAGTATATTACAATTAGCCCAATGCAAACAGTTCCAAAGGGAGACATATTTAAACTTACCAATGAATACAGTTCTGATTCTGTTATGAGAATAGCTGACCTATTAAGATCCTGAAATTGGTTTACTAAATCTGCAGGCGAGTCAGTGGTGCTGCCTTCTAATATTAAATCTAACAATGAAGACATACAATCCTGGAAAAAATAAAAGCCATTACAATTTAGGCTCTAGATGTTAGCCTTTAAACAAAATATTATCTTTACCTTAAAAATGAATCATTTTATTATTTCAATCTCTTTATTATTTTGACCTATTGCTGTAATTAAAATTCCATATAATGCTTGAGATTTTTTTTATAAATTAAGTGCAAATTTGTATCTAATTACAGTCTGTGTAACTTAATTTTCTCTACCAATAATAAAGATGAATGTGCATATGTTAGTGTTCTTCAGTACAGATCACTGAACATAACTACTATCAAATTTAGAACAATACATCTTGAAAAATGGGAATGTGCATCTCATAATTATATATTCAAAACTTTAATTAATCCTTTTTCATGATAACTTTTATCATAATTTCATTTACTCCATAATACTCTCAGTTAGTACACATATTACAAAAAATATTCTGTAATATACATAAAATTTAAGCGTCAAATGATTTTACTTTTTGTTTTTATATTTTAAATATGTTTAATTTCAACAAGAAAGTCTTTAAGTTTAATTGCCTTTTGTTTAACAAATTAAACTCAACTTTTAGATAAGAGAGCAAAATTTAAGGAGATACATTGCACAGTAAAGAGAATGGTGTAAGGCTATTAGAATCATATGTGGTATATCCTTACAAAAATTTGAAGTTTAAAACTTTTATTGAGTAAACACTATCTATATAAAATCTATATTAAAGCATTATCTGACATTTAATTGGACTTTTTAACAAACATTCATTCTGGCATTTACTCCAGCTGGTGTAATTTATCATTTTAATAAGGTTAATAATAGGTAAATTTAAGAACTGATATTTTTATGTTTTTATAATGCATTAGCATTCCACTTAAGATGCTCATATGAAATAATCGTAAACATTACATTTTTATTAAATGAAAAGCTTGAAATAGAAATAACCTTATTTTTCATAAATACTCAAAATCTACATAATGTTTACACAAGCAAGAAAACTTCCAATGTTTCTGATACGATACCAGAAGATATTTTTATTTCTATAATTTAAAATTTATGATTAATTTCAAAATATGTTATTTTTCTATCAAACTAATAAAGTAATATATAATACTGAAGAGGTGGAATATACTTCATAAAATTAGGACATATCTCTTATATAACATGTCAAATAAATAAATTGGTCTAATAATTTAAAACTAAAACTAAAAAAAAAAAAGAACTATTTCATTTAGGACAGAGATTGGCAACATGTGGTTCTTTTGATATAAAGTTGTGGCTTTCCAGTTCCATATAAAAAATTAATAATTATTAAAACCCTTAAATAATAAGAAAAAATCTTTATATGTATCTAATCTCTCAACAGCTTCTATTAATATTGTGCCATTTGGAATTGATACTAGATAGCAACAAATATAATTAAAAGATTTGAAAACTAAACAACTGTGGAGTGGCAAATTCACAGAACTCGAGAGCAAGATGTAGGAGTTGGAGGTCCAGAAATGCACACACATCACGCAGCACAAATAGACAGTTCTCAAAGAAATTCTATGAGTCGAAGTCCTAATATTTGATACATGGAATAGACTTCTAGAACGATACATTGAGATGAAGAAGCTGACAAATGGAATGCTGACGATCTTTGGATTGATATATTTGTGTGAGCAAGTCTTCTCTTGTATGAATAACAAGAGGCAAATTTAGAGCTCAACTAACAAATAAAAATCTAGAGTCATACTTGAATCAACAAACTATTAGCCAGATTTAATCAAACTTTTAAAAGGCAAGAAAAGTCAATGCTCCCATTGATTAATTATCTATATTTTTGTTTTTATATGAAGAAAGATTATTCAAATAGAAACAAAAGTATTTAAAGCCATTTATTTTTAATCTCTCTCTCTCTCACACACACACAAATACACTATGAAATTAAATTGAAAATTTTTAGTGCCTCTTTAAAAACTGGAATTTTTTTTAATTGTTGCTCCCATTTCAATTGGTAGCCGATCCCTCATTTAGGAGTAAAAGTAAGATTACACGTATACCTGAAGTAATCAGAAGGAAAGGCAAGATTTTACATGATTTTTAACATAAAAAACTAATGAGATAATTTGTATTAGATTTATATTACACACACATACTTTTTAAAAATTCTTCTCAGCATTAGCAATTAAAAAAATCATTTAATAAAATTTGTTTTAACTAGAATTATGTTTAATTAACAAATAGCTTCATAGAATAATAAATTCTATCTAACTACATAATTAAAAAATGTTATATTTTAACTAAATATATTTATACTTTTAATTATAATTATCTGAGAAAGCTTAAATAGCAACAACTCATAAGAAAAAAATGATAAAGAATTTTTTTTCCTTTTTACCTTTTCAAATTTTCCATATAAATCCATAAGCTTTGGGTCTATTTCCTCCCACTTAGACATAGCCAAAACCTGAAGAATTTGAGCTACTTGCATCAAATTAAATCTGGCAATGTAGCTTATCGGGATATCTGTGATTCCATAAGATTCAGGATCAACAATAGCCGGGCAAATGAAGAATGCAAATACGAGGTCAGCGCACATAGCCCCGACTTCCCTGACCTCCACTCGCTTGGCCTTCATGAGGATGTTGTACATCTGACGAGCCAGCCACGACAAGCTCTGGGGAAAGCAATAGAGATTGTTGCGTATCTCTTCAATGAAGCGATTGGTAATATTAACCAGTTTTTTTATGGTCCAGTTGCGATAGTTTTGGAGAGACGCAGCATACTCGGGCGTGCCCTCCTTTCCGAAATGTCGCAGTCGCTCCTGGGGATGAAAGCGCACGGCCGCTTTGCTGGGGTCGATATCCAAAAACAAATCATCAGCCATCAAGAGATTCATTATTGGCTCGTGGAGTGCTGCAGTGAGGAAGATTTTGGCACTGAACAGACACTCGCTGAATATCTTATAGAAACGACTAAAAGCACAGGAACCATGTCTTAATAACCTTCTTGGGTTATCACTCATAGCAAGCTGGAGTGACATAAGCTCTTTCAATAAGACCAGAGCATGAACTTCATCCTCTGGTAAAATGCAGTTTCCATATATAGCGGCCATAATAATGTTTACTATTTGGTGCATTGCACTTAAATCGATCTTTTCTCCATAATTGAGACACGAAGCAAGAATTTTAGGATTCTCTCTTAACTGTTGCAGAAATTCTGAAAAATTACAATCATTTATCCCTAGTTGTTTGTAAGAATCGATGAAGTTTGCTGTTTCAACCATATTGGAGCGTTGGTAACAAGATGCCAGATTTGAATCTGTATGGGAGAGTAGCAAGTTATCGAGGGTCTGACGTTGCTGGCGAGCGATCCATGAGAGATGGTATAGATTCTCTGCAGTTTTCATAACCTGGTAGGAGGAAAAGTTAATTTCTTAATAACAAATTTAATCATAAAAAAGATAACAGTGAATATTGAATAATTTAGCACTAAATCATAAAAATATACTTCAAAATAAGTAAAACAAAATTTAATCACAGATTGTTCTTCAATAAAATAATTGTATATGTCACAAACTCCTCCCATCTTGGAACTTTGAAATCTGACAGCAGCACCAGCTTTCTTCAGCTGATACTGAGACCTGCCAGTGAAAGCATCAACAGATGGTCTTCGGGTGAAATCTAAACTTAATTTTGAGAAGCTTTTGATTTTAAATGTTATTTTGTGCGCGTAATGCGGTAATAAATGTTTCATCACCAAGATGATGGATTATTTGTGTAAAAGTGAAATGATTACATAGCTATAACAGTGGTCCTGAAAGATAAGGTAAGGCTGATTACCTTATTTGAAAAATTTTTTCATCATTTTTTGCTGATAAATTGATAGTATGAAAAAATTATAATAAAAATTGATATAAATAAGCATGATATGAAACCTACCCAGCTAAGTTATAATGTTATGATTACCACAAAGGTTAACAAACAAATTTGTGGATAATCACAGGGAAAAAAAAAAGAGAGAACGGCTGGAAAACACAAGAATACGGTTTTTGAGTATGTGTCACAACAATAGTTATTTTAGCCCTTAGTCACGGTTTAACAGACATTTAAAAGAATAAGAACAGGTACAAAGAATGCAATGAAAGCCTTTTCTAACCAACAACCTTCAGCAATTTAGGATCTTAGCAGGTATATTTTGCAAGGAACATAAATTCTTAGTTATTTTAAAAACTCATATAAAAATATTGGAAACTAAAAAGAATAAAAGGCAAGTTATAATTGAGAAATAAATCATTTAAACCATTAACTATATAACAAAACAAAAGTGTCCTACCTTTTCATTTAATGATTGTAGATTTTGTTTTTCTGATTGAACAAATAAGGCTTCCTGCCTTAAGTGACGTGCAAGATCCATTAGATCCATTCTGGATGACATGATATCTATATAACCTATTTAAAATGAAAAAATATTTAATTTTAAGGGAAACAACACTATGGAAGAAAAAAATTATTACACTTTTTTTACAGTATAAATTTATTGTATTTTATTAAAAATATGATCAGAGTAAAAATGAAACTCATATAATAATTTCAAGACACTTTTACAACTTCATAGCAGTCAAAATGCATAGATCATTTGGGCAAATATTACAATTTTTTTTAAAAAAAGCTAATTTTTAAACAAACCATGGAGTTTTTGTTAATTTAACCAAAAAGTATCCGAATGGAATATTTCATTCATATTTAAAATCTGAAAACGGAGATGACAATAGTAATAATAGTACTAGAAATATTTAATACTTCCTCATGACATTTTTTGAAAGCTTGCTAAGAAATAAAATCATATATTTTATCAAAAAGAAAATGCAATTAGTAATGAGTTGTATTAAAAATTTATACTTGTATAATTCCATTAATCATATAAATAGATGATTTTTTTAAAATCTTTTATTAATAAATTGTCAAAATGTCAGTATTATTTTTTTGCATCTCTTTAAAATTAAAAAAATATATATCATTTGCATATCAACAATTAATAATCTAAGATTAGACAATGATATATTCTTCCATAAACTAATGTTCATTCATTTCTTAACAGTCACATAATTTTGAAAAAAATGATCATAAAAGTGCTTATTTTTTTATTCAAGAAAATGATATAAAACGGAGTGTATAGTTTAAAATAAGTTAACTATCTGTAAAAATATTACAAATAGTCTAAGGCAGCAATTTGATGTACAAATTGAGAAATAAACATGATTGTAGGCATGAGAAATAGATTGTTTTAATATTTTTGGAGCATTACTTTTGAGCACTCCAGCCCAGAAATATCACAGGTGTGAGAAATAAAGGATGGAACTTCACCATGTCATTTTCATGGGAGCAAGAAAGAAAGGGTTAATGACATGCAATTAATACGCAAATACCCTAAAAAATATCTTTTAACTACAGCAATTTGGTTATGAAATTTTTCCTTGAATTTTTGTAATTTTACATTTTTACTCATTATTTGCAACAATACATTCTGCAGTGGAAATTTCCTTTAAATGTTTTCATAAACTAGTTGCCTTTATTAACCAGCTTGCTGGTAAAGACTTTATTATTTAAGTTATTAAATGATTAATATGGAATACACTTTTTTAAATTTTAGTTTATTTGTCACTTCAAAATAGGACTTTAACTGAATCACTCTGCAATAAATTATTGCAGGTGAAAATTAAAAGTAAATACATATTATAAAATATAAGCAGAAGTGAAAATGATACTTCAGAATTGACAAAAAAAAGTATATTTTGAATTATTCATTTAATTTACGTAATTTAGGGTTCCAGGTTTATTTGCACATGTTTTGATTACATAATTTATTGAAATCTGTGATATTATATAACTTCTTTAGGATGTTTGGAAATCTGTGGTTGCAGAATGAGTATAAATCCATGAAAATAAGATGATTTAAATATCTAACAAACTATTTAGAATCCTTTGTTGAAGAAACCATGAATATTAATTTGAGAGCAATAGCAGTCAATAAATATAAAATATCAAAGTTTAGAAAAAATTAGCTTAAAGGAAAATTGTCCCCATCGATGGATCACTACTATCATCTCAAAAATCTCCCTGGAGCTCTCCTTCCAGCCATATAATTAATGTTTGGATGAATTTTTTTTTCTTTTTTTTTCCCAAATCTAATTTAGTTTTCTACTGAATAACAAGAATAGTTTAATATCCTATTTATGTTAAATCAAATTTATAATAAATTTGGAATATATATGAAAAATTTAAAACTTCACTTTTTTTTGCTATAATTTATTTCCCATATTATGTAAAAATCATTCCAGTAGAAGGTATAACTCATATTTTTAAAATCTACCGATATACAATTTTATTCTTTAGTGCAATTGGTGAGAGAAAAAGTAAGACACATGAGAATATGACCCAGCATGTATCACATACAGTTAATGTGGAAAATATAGAGCCCATTCAGTTACATAATCAAACATTGTTTATTACATGTTCAGGGATATTTGAATGGGAACTGAATCAAAATTATCTGAGCAAGAATTCACTGAAGTTTTCTTCAGTGCCCCCCCCCCCAAACAGATGAAAAGAGATACAATGGTCTAGAATATGGATAGATATGAGTTTATCTGCAGCCTCAAGCAACTCAAGAAATTAATAAGAAAACATACAGAAGAGGTATAACAAAAAGCATTCTTTTGAAATGCCTTGTTGGAACATTTTCTCCTACTCTTCTTAAAATACATTAAACCGCTGAAGATTTTCTTAGAATATTAATCGATACAATGAGCAAGATATTGAACTATAAGATCAAGAGCACAAGAATAACTTTTTAACTCGTTAAAGTTTGCCATATAGTTTTGACATCATAAACCATTTACAAAATTCTTAGGAAAAATTGTATCTATAAAATCATATGTCTGTGACAATTCAGTACATTGTGGTAACATTTATAAGACTAGACTTAAAGCTATTGAAAAAAATCAAAGGAAAAAATTGAAAAATTCAGATTCTATTGAAAAAAAATTGCAAAAACACACACACACACACACACAAAGTTAAAGTTCGACCCCAAAAAAGTTATGGTTAATTTTTAACAAATCTTCACCCTCATTTCATGTGCCTGCAACAGACCTAGCGAATTGAGATTATAAATTAAATATTAACTGCTAGCATAACTATATCTACATCTGAAGATATAACTTCAAGATAAAGCAAAATTTTCTCTGAATGTTTGATTATGAAGTTGTAGAGAAATATGACATAATATTTTATAATTTGGACAGAAGATTCTTACTATAATATGTGTCATGGCCAAAAAATTATACATAAGTTATACTCTAGAAAATTATTGTGGATATTTACTTAATAATTATGGAGAGAAATACTATCATTATTATTGATGAATATCTTGAAGAAATTATAAGCAAAAATTTTAAAAATAGAAGAGTTACAAGACTTTTAGCAACAATATTGCATGTGCCAAAGATACAGCATTTTTTTTTTTGTAGGGAAAAAAAAAAGCAATTAATAGAAAACTGAGAGAAATCTTGATATCAGAAATTCAATATTATGGATCAAGGGTCATAACAGCAAATGAAGATACAGATTTAGAAATTGGGCAAACATAAAAGAATGCAACAACAGTTCAAATGTTGCAATTATTCAAATACAAATTGTAATATTGTTTGCCTTATCTCCTAAAAGCAATATATATATATATATATATATATAATAAAGCTCAATGTGTGTGTGTGTGTTGGCGCTCTAAGGGCCAAACCGTTGGACCTACAGCTACCAAATTTGGTACATGTATACCTTGGAGGTCCGGAATGTGCACCTCGAAGCCCTTTTTTCAAATTTTTAATTAGAATTTGAATTAAAATTTAAGTAAAATTTCGACGTTTTTCCGCTATAACTTCCGAAAATATGATCGCATAAACATGATTTTTACATCAATATAAAGATTAAAAATTAGCTTTCTAATGGTATCAGTGTTTTAATGTATAACTTAAGCTTCTATTTTTAACGAATTTTTAAAGAAATATTTTAACCATGTTTTTTTATCTCGTGACTAGATAAAATAAAAGAATGCCGGAAGTTCAAATAAAAAAATTATCATCACAATGCAACTTTCAGCATGTGACTGGATAAAATAAAAGAAATATAAAATGTTATATTTTCTTTAAAAAATAAATGCAAAGCAGAGGTTTCTACACTCGTTTGCAATATCTATATCATTAACTCAATAAATCTTCTTTGTTTACGGTAAACCTGATTGAATTTAGACAGGATATGCATTGAAATCACGACTTAATGGCATATTTATGTAATCGTTTGCAATATCTGTATCATAAATTTAGTACTTTTTTCCCCTTTCTTACTTTCTTTAAAAAAACATTTAATATTTTGGCAACATCATCGAATTTTTTTTAAAAAATATTTTGGAAGCATAACCGATGGTTAAAACTGACTGATTTATAAAATTAAAGAATATTATTAGGAAAAGGTGTACTTTTAGAACTTTCCGTCCATCATCTTAAAGAAAATATTAATTTCAGGTCAATCAATGCCTGGAATTACTTCAAGGCTAATGAATATGTGATTTAATTGAAAATTTTAGAACGCTTTACAAATGGCGAACCAGGTGGTGGCCAAAGGCGGCTAGTATATATATATATTTGCAATCATATATAAGCTGTTATTTCTTCAATTCTATAAAATACAAATATTAATTAAGAAATAAACAATTTCCTGACAATTTTTATTATTTCTCCTATATGGATCAATTGTGATGATATAACTTCTTTTAACAGTGCAGGAAAAATAGTAGAAATAGAAATATTTAAATCATCAGAGATTCACAGATAGACTAAGCTTTCCAGTTTCTATTACAATGAAAGAAAAATTGCTAGTTGCTAAAGACAAATCTACAACACATTTGTCAGAATCAAAAAGATATTAAATGAGTCTCAGTATTACAGATCTGCTACTTTTACAAAGAAAAGTACATTAAGTTGAGGATTAAAACAATAAAATAGAAATTTCAAGAAAACACTGAAACCCCTCATAATAGTGAAATTTAACAAATATTTGGTGCTTGCAATAAAGGAAATAGTAGTTTAATGTATGCAGGAAAGTTTTTTTTTCTCCTTAAAATGTGTGTTGTCCCATTTTGACTCATTCTTTTTAAAGGGAGATAGTCAATCTAATATAGAACAAAGTTATACAAAATGCAAACAGGAAAGCTGAATATATTATAAAAACAAACAATGCAAATATAGCTGACAAGCAGAATAGAATAAAATATGCAAAAATAATACTTTATCTACAATGGATAAGTGACCCGTGATTCTATAAAATACTTATTGTTATGAGATAGTACGTTTAAATAGCTGCTGCTTTTACCAATAGTGAACATAGTGGATCCATAAATGATGGATAATGGAATGGCATTTTTACAAAAAGTCAGGGAAATTCTCAGCTAAAACTGAAATAATTTTCAAAAATATTATAAAAATTATTTTATGTTATTTTATTTTATATTGTTACTTCCTCCAAAAACTCAGTTTAAATGTGTACATTAAATAACATTCCCATTCATCTACTTCATATCTTACAGTACATGAAATCTTATTACATTTGCTTTATTTCAATCTATATGATCAATTATTCAGGTCTTAACATACCAAGATGCACAATTTGCAAATATTAAACAGCTATATCACACATCAAAAAAAAAAAAAAAAAAAAAATTCCCATATGCATCAGCAGCAATACATATAAATAAATATAAATGTAAGTCAATAGACTTAAAAAATGTGTAAGCAATAACTTTCATTGGAATAATTTTTATATAATATGGTAGATGTAGTGAGAAGCCAAAAGTTTGAAAGAAAAATAAATTTTATACTTATATTCTGTGAATATAAAACTTTTGTTTAACATAAATATGGAAAAAAAACTATTTCTATAGCCTATTTAATAATAAAGAGTCTAATCATAAGTTATATAGATAATAGGTATTCTTTAAATAATAGCATAGAAGGGTTGGGAGAAAACATCAAGGGGATTTTTTAATTTTTGGAAAATTCTTTGCTAGTAACAGTTTATAAAAAAAGGTAAAATTCAGCAGAAATTAATTACAAATATTCCAAGTAAATTATATAAGTGTCAAAAGTGGAAAAGTAACATTCAAAAATTATAAATATTACAAGAAAAAGATTGATTGGATCCAGAAAATCTAATATGAACATTAAATATTAATTATTATTAAAATGTAACATGTTAATTTGAAATATATATAGAAAGAGAGAGAGAGAAACTTATTCTTAATCTGTCAATATAAGAAAACAAATCCAAATATGAATTAACTAACAGCTGCTGAGAGCTTGCAGCTAGATAGAAAAATCAGTAAACAATTCTTTGCGAGATCTTTCAAAATATAAAAAAATAAACTTGGAAAAAAACATGGTAATTAATATTGAGAACTATTAGTTTTAAAACAACAGAAAAGGCAATATTTCTTCGTCATTTGGAGTTACCTCTTCCTGATGTGAAAATTGAGTAGCAGAGGAATAAATAATAGCATGAATAAAGTTATAAATAATTTCATCGATAATTGAACACATTATTTAGTTAAATATAGAAATTTTTAAATGAAAAAGGTTTTAATAAATGCAAGTTTATAACTTTTAAGAAATTGATACTAATTACTTAGTGCTATACATTTAACAGAAGATATTAATTGCACTAACAGTTCGCAATCAATTATAATATTTTCCAAAAGTTTTCCCTTTAAAATAAGATACACTTTTAATATATTTTCTATCTTATATCTAAATAGACATAAATAAAATCCAAACATATAAAAAATTGTGTCAATGTTTACGAAAGAGTTCACAGATCAACAAACACTTACTACACTGAGAACAACAATGTCCTTTAAAACAAGCAGAGTATAATCATGTCATTTATTTATTGAGAATTTCGGGTGGGAAAATTGATAATACGAACTATAGTAAAAAACCCAAATATTCACATATTTACAAAATAATATTGTCTAGCCCACCCACTTGCAAAAACATAACTTCGCCTCGAAGATCATTTAGTTGACGTTCGGCATGATTGCCAATCCGTAAACAGCAGGAAAATTATCTCAAAAATACTGATTACGTTAAATAAATAGAAGAGATAATAATACGGAACATGCTGTAAATAACCCGATAATGAATAAAATATTGAAAATGAAACAATAAAAATGAATGAATGAAATATTTTTATAACAGAATTGCTTTTCAATTTGCAATGAACAAAGATTAATAAAGCTGAATAAATTAATTATGTCAATAATATTTGAAACTTCAGTATCCACCAAAAATTGTTTTCCAATTATAAAAAAAAAAAATGATGTATCCTACATTTTTCTTAGTTTTAACAAATGTAGAAAGTTTGATTTCATTCCATGGCAATTTTCATCTATATTATTATTTTTGAAAGCTTTACGATAATAGAAAGCGAAAGTAAAATTGCTTTGTTTTACTCCAACCGTTTGGCAATACCGCGGTAATTTTGTTTAATGACAAAGAATGGATGAGTTAATTAAATGACGTTAAATTAATTTTTAATTTAGCTTTCCTTCATATCATTCCTCTGTCCGTCCTCAATACAAATTATGATTTCCGATGCTGGTATTTTTAAATATTTTTGGAAAGCTAATTATTATTTAGTCAGAAAATTATATTTACAAAAATATTTTGCTGTTATTACTGGTTATGAAATTAAAAGAAATGGGAACTAGAATCAAGTACGGATTGCTTTAATTATAATTTTTCATTTTTATAATATACTTGCATATTATTAATAACTTTTTTGTTGATTGTTGCCAAATTAGTGTAGATATAATCATGAATGTAATACCAATTCTTTTATTTGTTAGTAACTCTTCCGTAACAAAAATTGAGAAATAAATCTATAGTAACTTTTTCGTTAAAAAAATAGAAATCATTTTGTTTGTATTTATTTTATTTAATGATTTTGTAATTTTATTCTTATCCATATTTATGCAAATATTTCTCAGGAAATTTTATATTTGGTTTTATAGTGGTTATGATTTAGTTCTTTTTATGGAGGACCAAAGGATGTATGTATGTCAAAGTTATTCTTAAATATATTCATTTGGGAACATAATCTAGTAAAATTATTGCAACTTTCTAAACAGAGAGAAACAACTATTGCTTCTCTCTCTCTTCTGTTTCTCTGTCTGCTTTTGTTCATTCAGCATTTTCTTTTTTCTTTTCTCATTTTTTGTTAACAAGTTTAAAATTGCTTTTTGTTGTTTTGAAAGATGCGTATTTAATTTATTAAAGATTTATTTTGCTTTTTAAGAAAGTATTCTTTAAAAAAAAAGAAAATAGTGAAGCTGTTTTCAAAATTACAATCTCTTGATAAATATTGTTGCAATGCTGCTAACTTGAGAGTACTTCTCTAATTCTATGATAACAGCTGAACTTATTTAACCAATGAAGAGCATTGGAATCGAAACTAAAAATTATTTCAAATTTGAACAAAATTAAAATTAAAAAAAAAAAAAAACTATCATTGAATTAAGTGAGTGCTAATACAGCTGCTTTTAAAGTGCAGATGAATTGAAATAAATTAGCCATATCAGTCATGAAAAAAGGAATGCAAAAGAATCAAAATTAGGACAAATAAAAAAAGAATCTGGCTTGAAGACTTTTTCAAGGGTCACTCTCAGGCAGGGATTCAAAATAAGGGATTTTTTTCTGTGAGAAATCAGTCAATTTCCAACAGCATTGATCCCTTGTGACTGGAAAATTAAGGCCAAATAGATACACCAATTTAAAAGCAAATGTACAAAACAAAACAAAAATCATCAACCAACATCATCAATTTAATTCATTAGATATTGGCTTATGTTTAGATTTCTAACCTTAAAAACATGTGTAGCTTGTAGTATATTTCTTTTAAAATAACGTAAATAAGATTTCTATGGAATAAAGTATCTTGGCTCAAAATGTTTCTGAAGATATGTTTGGGTTTTTACTAAAGTTATAGTTTTACTATAGTCTCTATGTCATTTTGTTTTTCACTCCAATATTATTATTTGTAAAATAATCTTTTACAGAAAAAATCCAAACCTTGTATATGAAGTTGTGTGTGAAATAGCTATTCCACCTGATAATACTAAAGGTACTTAATTTTTTTCTTTGTTTTTGTAGACAGTGCTCAAAAATACAATTCTTTCCTTGTCATTCTTCACTATGCATGTGTGTGTGTGTGACGTTCTTATAAAATTATATTTAATTAGATTCTTAATTGATATTACATAAAAATTATTGCAATTTGAATAATTATATGAAATATGTGTACTAAATAATAAATCATATTGCTTAAAAATAAATGTTAATATATACTTTTTTAGTTCAAAAAATATATAATTGTATTTATTGGTGATAAGAAAAAAATATTGCAAGATGTATAGTTATTATTTTGAGTTTTTTTAAAATTAATATATAACAGACAAGGTAGAATTATTTTATTAACATTTAAAAATTACTATAACGTAGGATATAGAAATTGTAGTGTTCTGTTCTTTATGAGTGAATATTAAAAATCTATGGAAAAAGAATTCTATGAATTTGAAAGACTTATGCTTAAAAAGCAGATAGTTCTTGGAATAAGAAATTTTTATCTAACTTTATAAGAAATGTATGTGCTAAATATATAACATCTCTAATATGTTTAGCCCCAAAGTTTGATATACTGTTGTGGCCAAAATTGCAGACACTTTCAAAACATTTAATGTTTTCTAACTCTGTATGCTTATAGAAAATGTAATGTTCCATAAAACACAAACTCTTACATATTATTTTAAAGATAATTTAATGCTGATTTGAATAAAAAAAGCAAATATTTGTAACATAAAAAAAGGAGAGGAACAATAATTACAGAGATATATAAGATGCTGATATCTGCAATTAGCCTTTATTTTTTTTTATTACCACTTTAGGAGTTTTAAGCTCTTCCTTCGTATTGTATGATGCTAGGACGTAATTATAGCTTCAATTAATCCTCTTTTATTTGATGAAGGTTTCATATGTATAAAAGTTTTAAAACAGTGCCATAAGTTGTCAAAAAATTTATGGTCAGGACTGTTTCCTGGTCGTAGTAACAATTCATTGCTCTGTGTAATACGCCACACATTTGATATTTATGTGGTGTGGCAAGAAGCTTAATCCAGCTGATGCATTGTCGGGAAAGAGTTCACTGATGGAAAGTATAAGTTTTTGACTCTAGAAATGTGTCATTGTACTTTCTTGCATTTAATGTTCCAGCAATGACATGAAAAAGACCAATACTATCTGCTGACATGCATGACTAAATCATAACACTAACTGATATCTTCATAATTGTCTGAAAGCAGTCAGGAAGTAGCTCTTCACCGATTCTGTGTCTTGTATATTTTTGCCATCATTACTGGATAACAACACCTTTGTTTCATCACTCCACATAGCTTGTTACTGCTGATCATCTGTCCATTTAATGTGTCACTTTATCCACTGTACACTTTTTATACTCTGCTTTAAATTTAGGGATGGACTTTTTCATTGAATTCTACCTCTTAGTTTAATATATATTGATAGAAATATACTTCATTATATATACTTAATTTATTATGGAAATATTTAATATGTATTGATCAGAAGATTAATAGATAATAATCTTCTGGTTTTTCTTGAATTGACATAAATTCAGCATCATTTAACTTACTTCTGGTGTCTCCAGATGACATTCCTCTATCTTGGAGATGTAGTCTTTTTACTCTTCTGTCATTAACGGTTGCGATGCAACTTTTTCAGTCATTTTTTTAATTTTCTACTATTAGTTCATACTCTCCCTGTATATATGTACATATCTGTTCAAATTTTCAATCATTAATAAAATGTGTTTTTATTCATCCTCTCAAGTTCAGATGTATTTTTTATAACATGTAGTAAATGACATTTAAGGTGGATACAAATTTTTTTCAAATATTTATTCATTAATTAAATTTTTCATTAATTTCTATTTGGTCACCAAAGTTGCCAAATCTGTCACCAAATGGTCCCCAAACTCTGATATTACAGATGTGACACCTAATCATAAATAATATGAGAAAATAAGTAGAAGTTTAATTTGAGACTTTTTTTACACATTATTTGTTTCCTGATATTATAAACAAAACTTCAGACTCCAGTTGCAGTTACTGAGCCACTCACCCGCCTTGGAATTTCAGTATGAGAAAACCACATTTTTATTACACGATAATCTTATAACTCTTTCTAGGTGCCCAATATATTCTATTTGATGTCCTTACTTCTTGAAAAAATATTAAAAATATCTCCAAAAATGCCATCTATATATTAAAAAGTTTAACATTATTTATAATTTACAATTAGATTACATAAAAAACAGTCTTCCTTCTATAGAAAAAGTTCAGTAAGTTCTTGTTTCAACTTTAAACATGACATCTTCTGTTAGAAGTTAACATTTGCTTCCAGAACTAAAACAGCCCTTTGTCAAGAAAGGTAGAACTGTGTTTGCTATTCAGATTAAAGTGAGAAAAACTTTTTTATGTTGCAAATATTTGGTTTTTGCTTTTTGTATTGAAATCAGCTTTAGATTATTTTTAGAATGACATGTAAGAGTTTGCATTTTGTGAAACTTAACATTGTCTATAAGCATACAAAGTTAGAAAACCTGATGTTTTTCAAAAGTGTCCATTATTTTGTTCACCACTGTATATGCTCATAATAAGAAATGTCTATATTGATGGTCTACAGACCATTTGATATACTGCAGATAAATTTGCATATTATACTTTGTAAAATAGGAATGTACATTTCAAAACATTTTTTTAAAAATTAAGCTGAACTTTGATGATTTACCCATGATAATTGAAAAGCTAATAGGCCTGAAAACTATTAAAATTACAGTAAAAAAATTTTATTTCTTACAATTTGACAACATCTATGAATAGTTTAGATTATATTCAGCAGAAGTGCCAAGATAGGTCTTGAGGTCAATTATTAGCATTTGTGCTTTTTTGTGAAATATAGGTGTGTTAATTAATCAGCATATGGGAATTATCATGTTTTGCATGGCTATTACATGTAGGTTCAATTGAGAATCCATGTAATAAAGAAAATATCTGGAATTATTTCTGATGTTCCAGATAATCACTAATGACTTCAAGAAAATTAAAATGTGTAAATTGCATTGAGTAATTTGTATTTAATAATCAAAAAGCAAATTAAGAATACTTCTTGACTTAAGAATTGGTTGCCAGATTGATTCTTACTAAATTCTATTTAATTAAATAATAATAACAATAGTAATAATTGTTTTAAAAGTAGTTTTAAACATCTTCTATTTAATGAACAATATTGGAAACATTTTGAAAGAGATAATTCTACATGATATTATAAGTATATATTGATACGTACTTTCTGTTTGTTTATTGTAGTTTTATTTTTCTAGAACCATGGATAAGTTGGAAGTATCCATATAACTACAAGCGTGAAGTAAGTTCAATTTTAGGAATATTTTATGTATTTAAACTTTTTGCATCTCATCTTAATATCAAGTAATCTTTATTTAATATATAAAAATGAATGTTTGTTCATATTTTATTTGCTGCCATATCATTCATTTGATTGCAATAAAACTTAGCACACTTATTGCTTGCACTTGCTGGAAAGTTGTAGGCATAGCATTTAGTATTTATTTTCAATACAATGAAATTTACAAACAGTAAATGGCAAATGTTGCATGTCATTTGGTGTTAACTGCTCATACATAGTTCAGAAAACATTTTTAAATGGAAAATTGATTCAGAACCAACTTGCAGTGACCATAATAGTATAAGTTTTTCACTTTATACTGAGCGACCAAAAGGATTTAAAAATAATAGATTATATGTAGATAATTTAAATTTACAAAAATTTCGACTTCTGCATGCTAAAGATTTCCAAAAGATGGAAAATATAGAAAATGAAAACCTCGATTTATATGTTGAGAGTATAACAAAAATTATTGTATCTGCCTGTAGAAACAGGAAATTGAATAAGTCAAATAAACACCTGAAGAAAAAGCATAATTGGTGGTCTATAAAACTAGAGGTTCTCAGAAGTGATGTTAGAAGAGCAAAGAGAAAATTATTTAAGGCCAAAGATATAAGTGATAGGAAGTATCTTCGAATGCAAGTTAAAGAAGCAGAGGCAAAGTATAGAATAAGTTTAAACTGGGCAAAAAGAAATGATTGGTTCAATTTATGCGAAAATGTAACATCAAGTGAACCATTTGGTATTCATTTTGACGTGGCTAAATTTCCAGACTGTAGATCTTTCCAACTCAGCGCAATTAAAAAAGCAGATGGATCTTTAGCTGAATCTCCCAAGGAAGCTACAGATGATTTATTTGATTTTCATTTCCCGTCGGATGATGGCGATTCGACACCTCTTCATGAAAATATTCGTTACAATAGCCGAATTCCTCCAAATACTCCAAATGATCCTCCTTTTTCAGTTTTCGAAGTGGAACATACTATCAACAGCTTAAATAACAAAAAAGCTCCAGGACCCGATGGTATTTCAGCAGGAGTTATTAAAGAAGCATTTCACTGTAATGGCAAAATTTTTGTTGATCTGTATAACAAATGCCTGCAACATGGATATTTCCCTTCAAAATGGAAAGTAGCACAAGTTGTGTTATTTAACAAGTCGAATAAAAAAGACACAGATCCAGCTGCTTTTCGGCCTATTTGTCTTCTTGATATCATTGGGAAAATATTTGATAAAATGATTCGTCATTGCGGATAATTTTAACTTTATTTAACAGAATTTGGATAGAAAGGTTTTTTCCAACCTGCTGGCAAAAAGCAATAATAATTCCTATTCTCAAACCTGGGAAAGATCGGCAAGATCCCGCTAACTACAGACCGATAGCTCTTACCAGTTGCCTCAGTAAACTAATGGAGCGTGTGGTTAGCCACAGATTGATGTATGTGTTAGAAGAGAAAAACTGGATTTCCCCTTTCCAAAGCGGCTTTCGCAAAAAGAGAAGTACACTAGATAATTTACTAAAACTGGAGACTGCTATCAGAGAGACTTTTGTAAGCAAAAAACATCTTGTATCCATTTTCTTTGATATGGATAAAGCTTACGATCGAACCTGGCGTTATGGCATTTTGAAAGATTTATTTAACATGAATTTAAGAGGGAATCTACCAATTTTTGTACAAAACTTTTTGAGTACAAGAACTTTTCAAATTCGTGTTGGAGATGTTTTATCAGATCCTTTCATTCAGCATGAAGGCGTTCCTCAAGGTAGTGTTCTAAGTGTCTTATTGTTTATCATAAAAATAAATGGGATTGTTTCGCATGTAGCACCTTTTGTACATACTTCACTTTATGTCGATGACATCCAAATACATTGTGCTAGTGAAAGTTTGGATTTCATTCAAAAACAATTACAAACCTCCATAAACAGTATGTCACACTGGGCTTCGAAAAATGGATTTGTTTTTTCTCATCAGAAAACAGTTAGCGTTCACTTCTGCAAGCGACGTGGGCTTCATACAGATCCAGAGCTTCGACTTAATGGATCGGTTATTCCCACCGTTAGTGAGAAAAAGTTTTTGGGTGTCATATTAGATAATAAACTAACATTTCGTTCGCATATTCAAAATTTGAAAAGAAAATGCTTTCAAAAGCTAAATATTATAAAAGTCCTGTCAAATACCTCTTGGGGAGCAGATAGAACTTCTTTGCTTAAGATCTACAGATCGCTGATACGCTCGAAGCTTGATTATGGAGCACCAATTTATGGTTCAGCTGCCAAATCTACCTTGAAATCATTGGATGCAGTGCATAATCAAGGACTTCATATAGCTACAGGAGCTTTTAGAACATCACCAATTCAGAGTTTACAAGTTATAAGTGGTGAGCCCTCCTTGGAACTTAGGCGGAAACGACTTTGTTTATCCTACTTTTATAAAATTAAAAGTGTTGAATACCATCCACTGTGCAACAGAGTTCTCAATCCTATATACGGCTCGTTGTTCTCTAGGAAATTGTCTTTTACTCCAACTTTTGGATTCCGTGTTGGAGAGATTTTGCGATTATTCAAAATTGAAGACTTCCCGGTTGCTGTAAATATTAACGGTCCACCTCCCTGGCAGGAATTATCTTTTGATTTTGTCGATGATTTTATACACTTTCTGAAACCATCAACATCAGACGTGATGTTTCAGAAATTTTTTTATGAACACAGACAACAGTATCATTCCTTTCAAGCTGTTTATACAGATGGTTCACAATATGGCAATCATGTCGGTTCAGCAGCAGTTTTTCGTAATGTAATCATATCAGAAAGACTTCATCCTTTCTGTTCTGTCTTCACATCCGAACTTTATGCAATATATCTAAGCCTTCAAAAGATTGCAACGTTAACCCCCTCAAAATTTATTGTATATACTGACTCTAAAAGTAGTATTGCAGCTTTTAAAAATGTGTCATCGGAAGGCCATCCCTTAGTACAAAATATTTTTCACATATATAGATCACTAAAAAATAATTTTACAATTAAGTTCTGTTGGATTCCTGGCCATGTCGGAATCTTAGGAAACGAAAAAGCTGACAAGGCAGCAAAAAGCCCAACTCTGCTAAAAGAAAATTTTGTTCCCTTATCCGATGCCTTACAAGTAATAAAAATAATTCAAAATAAATTCTGGCAATCTACATGGGAAAATCTGTATACGAATAAACTGTTTCAGATACAGCCATCTGTCAAAGGCTTCAAAAATAAAATTGGGACTAGAAAGAAAGATGTTATTATTACGAGACTTCGAATAGGCCACACTTATTTGACTCAAAAACATCTTTTGCACTCTGATGATGCACCACTTTGTAATAAATGCAATTCTGTTTTAACAGTCAGACATATTCTGTGTGAATGCCGAGATTTTAGTACACAACGACAAGTTCATTTTGGAACGACTGTTCTTAACTTAAATGACATTTTAGGAGAT
Source organism: Argiope trifasciata (assembly GCA_026543055.1). Lineage (NCBI taxonomy): Eukaryota > Metazoa > Arthropoda > Arachnida > Araneae > Araneidae > Argiope > Argiope trifasciata. The sequence goes on along the minus strand of JAPMOQ010020110.1, from coordinate 47,664 downwards.
AACCCTCATTCAAATATCTTTGCTTTTTTAAAAGATATTAAAATTTTACATCAGATTTAATTATTTTTTTTTCCCTTTAAATGCCTTAAACTTTTAATACGAACGCCATGTTTAACAAATGTTTGGTGCAGTATGATCATATCTGGTCCTTGCGCCATAAAAACAAACCAAACCAATCTATCACTTATTTAAAAATAATTACCTACATCAAAATCAATATGGTTTCATTCCTGGTAAAAGTACTACTGATGCAATTATTCACCTTATGAATTGGATTTCTGAAGCAAGAAATAACTCAAAACACAGTGTAATAATTTCTTTAGACGTGAAAAGTGCTTTTAGTCGAGTTTGGTGGCCATTAGTATTACATAACTTGAAAAATATGAATTGCCCCCAAAACCTTTTTAGTGTGGTTTCAAGTTTTCTCAACGACAGAAAAGTCTTTTTGTCTTATGGTGATCAAATTTTTAATAGAGAATATTCAATCGGATGCCCTCAGGGTTCTAATTCTGGACCGTTGTACTGGCTTCTAGTAGCTAATGAAGCACTCCGAATAAATTTTGGAGAAGATATTAAAATAATTGCATATGCGGATGATTTTTATCTGTTTGTGGCAGCAACCAGTAAGCATAAAATTCAAGATATGGTTAAAAGCGCATTGAAAAAATTAGATTGTTGGAGTAAGGATTCTAAGGTTACTTTTGCGCATGAAAAAACGCAGCTTATTCCTTTTGGGAAGAAAGGGCGTTATAAGCACCCTCCATATTGCTCGTATGCTGATAAATCAATCAAGCTCACAAGAAATATGAGGATTCTTGGTATCATTATTGATGACAGGTTAAATGGTTTGGCCCATATAAATCACGTGGGAAGCAAGATGACTAAAATTTTAAATAGACTTACAATAGCCAAGTACAACAGAGGAATTTCAGGAAAAGTTGTCAAAATTTTATACAAAAGAGCGCTAGAAAGAATTTTAGTGTATGCAGCAGCAGCCTGGTGGAAGGGCACAAATAGACAAAGACAAAAGATCAATAGCGTGCAACGCAAAGCACTGCTAGCAATAGCGGGAGCTTTTCGTACAACATCCACAGCTGCTCTACAAACAATTAGTGGCCTTGAACCAGTCGATCTGATTTGTGATATAGAAACCACATGGTATTCTATAAAAAATCACTATAAAGACATCCATATTTTTGACAAATCAATTGACTATTCTAATATGATTACTTATGAAAACAGATGGATTCATCCAAGTAAGATCGTAAAGGTGCAGTGGAATGTTTCTAGAGTGACAGCTCCATATTCCATCTATACGGATGGTTCTAAAAGGAATGAACAAGTTGGGGCGGCTTTTTGTGTTTTTGAGGGAGAAGATAAAATTGAAGAGTTTCATTTTAGACTTGAAAATCACTGCTCATTTTTTCAAGCAGAACTTTTTGCAATATATCAAGCTTTAAATTGGAAAAACCATTACAAACCGAATTTGCATTATCATATTTTCACTGACAGCCTGAGTGTATTAAAGGCTCTGCAAAAATTTAATCCAAAAAATAATTTAATAGAAGATGTTAAAAGTCTGATAGATGATAATATTTCACTACATTGGGTTAAAGCCCACATTGGTATCAAAGGCAATGAACTAGCTGATCTGGCTGCCAAAGCTGCTACGATTAAACCTAAAATAGACTATGACCTTGGAGAATCCGACATATCAATCAAAAATCGTCTTCGTAAAATCCTCATTGATGAATGTCAATCAAGATGAGAAAATAATGAAACAGGCCGCTTTACTTTCAATATATTTACTCAAGTAAAAAGAAATAGATGCATTGACAATAAATATTTAGCCCAGTTAACCACTAACCATGGACTTTCCCCGCATTACCTTAAAAGATTCAATCTGAGGAACTGTAGTTGTAGATGTGGTAATGATTATGACGATATTCCCCACTACATTTTCCATTGCCCTATTCTTCAACACCTCAGAAATTTTATTAAACCACATCAACTTATCTCTCAAATTTTTTCAAATAATAAACTGTCTTTTGAAGCCCAAAATATTTTGGATTTCCTGTTTCAGAACGAAAGCAAAATTTTCCAATCGAAATAATAATTTATCCTATTATCGCCTATCTGAATCGCCTTGCACTCCATTTTTTTTCTCTTTTTGGCAAAAGGAAAAGAACTCTTTCTCGGTTATACCTTGTGACAAATCATTTTTAGTGTAAATGTTTTTTACCAGTTTTAGACTTTAAATGGACTTTATTTTTTGCCTTTCGTCAAAGTTTGAAAGAAATTCAAGCCCTGCTAAAAGTGGAGAATATTCTGTTTGTAAAATTGCAGGAAGAGCTCTGTATCTGAAGCTTTTTGTTCCGGATAATGGACTATTCTTTATTTATATTTTTATATTTATTTATATAGTTTTTATTTATTTATTTATTATTTTTCATTTTTTATTTTTCTTATTATTTTTTGTCTTTCCCTCTAAGTTTTTTTCTTTCTCTTTGCTTTTTTTTTCATTTATTTATTTATTTATTTTTTTTGGATCAGCCTTTAGCTTCTTTTATGCACGTGTACAAGATGCAAAAGTTATGTTTGAATAGCGAGTCTTTTGATTGCTATTTAAATTAGATTTTTTTAATTGTAATTGTAAGCTTTTCACCGGTGTAACGCCACTTTGGGCACACACCTAATCATCATCAGAATACATAGTTCATAAAAAAACTGTAGTAAAGAAATTCATTTAGATTATTTCTCTTGGCGTTTTGAGATTCTTCTTTGTGTTTTGAGCTCGAAAGAATCTTCTGAATTTTTTTGGAAAGTTGTGAAAATAATTCTTGTATTGTCACATGATGGTGTGGCTTTGGAACTTGCATTTAGTATCAACTAATATGTACTTTTCCAAATCTGAAAAATGATTCTTTAATTCATTGAAGAATTGTGTATGATGACATAAATTTTTATGAAATTCTTTTAAATATTTCAATTTCCAGAAATTTGCCTGGGAGTATACAAAAGTATACTACCAGGTATACAAAAATATTAAAGTATACAAAATTAGTATACAAAAATATTA